>JACN01042374.1:0-13316 GCA_000787155.1 Scartelaos histophorus
ATAGTCCGAAAAATACGGTATATATGCTAGGTCTATACTGTGGGCATAGACCGTATATATGAATGGACATAGCTAACACGCTAGCCGTCGCGTGCCAAATAGGAAGTCCGACAGGAGGCTGTTCCGGCTCCTTCTCACCCTGGCTCCCATTGACTTGCATTGAGATCTTGTCGCCTCTCTCTCTGTAACTGCTGCTGTGGCCTCGTCATTTTGGTCTTAAAATGTTCGTATTAACCCGCTCTATATGATCCTGAATTTTTTTTTTCGATATTTGGTTCCTAAATCAAGATATGAACATAAATAACGGACCAATCAGATGCCTTCATTCCCCGTGGTCGCTCTCGCTAGCGTTAGCAACAGGTTTGATTGACAGCCGGTGCGTTTCGTTGCTAAGTAAGCCCCCTTTCCCGCTCTCCGGCCCCTTCCACTGTCGGGGGCGTGGCCCCGTTTGGACAGGTTAACGACCTCAATCGTGATTGGCTCTTGTAATTGCTATGATACTCGCGGTCGGATTTCCAAATATGGACGCTGGCTCCAAATCTGCTCCTGTAACCGTTAGCATCGGGAGCCTCATTTGAGCGGCGCTGAATCCTATGGGTGACGTCACACTCGCTTAGTCCATTCATATATACGGTCTATGACTGTGGGACATTGCAGCGTAGCAGTGTTACATGGTGCACCTTTTTCTCTTGTTTGACCATTTTAAAGACATTTTTAATCTGACTTCTTGATTTGACAAAGCTAAACAAGTGCAATTGTGATGTAATTCACAACCGTGTCCTAACAACCCCACTGTGAACAAAGACCAAAGCTAAATTCGCAATATGATTTGACAAATAAAGCTGTATGACCAGGGACAGCACCTTTATTTTAAGGACTGGTTAAACTGAAGAATATGTTCCTTATTATTTTTATAACACAGCGCAACTTCCTGTACGTTTTAACTTTTTTTCCTCAACTTTTTTTTTGTTCTAGAGTGAAATGAGTTTTACTATCTTCACTAAAGGGATTACACTTTGGTTTAAAGTGCATGAGGTAAAGGTCCCTAACTGTAGTTTACTGAACATTTGACAGAATAAGGAAATCTGTCTTTGTTTGTGTCTTCCATTTTCTGGTTCAGCTGGGATAAAGCATGATTGATGTTGTTGCAGTGAAGATGTGACTGGTGCCGCATCAGACGCACTATTAGATACAGATATGAAAATATATATATCATACATTATACTGCTATTGATATCATTCTCAGCTGCAGTGAATATCCACTGCTTTTAAAAACACAAGAACGGCTGGTGACTTTATGCTTTAAAAATGTCATGTTCTCTGTCGGAGCTTCTGATGCCGTCATGTGGGGGGATCACATTGCACCAGATGCTCTAAAAGTCCATTTATGTAACATGGTGCACAACAGTAGTTCAGTTGGTATATTATTTTTCTACTGATCCGAAGGTTGGTGGTTTGAATCCCACTCTTGACGAACAAACAAAAAAAAAAAAAAAACTAACCCCCCTCCCCCTCCAAAAAAAAAAATAAAAAAATAGTATAATTAGTTGAGCGGACAGATCCACTGACCTATAGGTTGTCGGTGTGATTCTAACTCCTACAGACAATGCTGTTGTTGTCTCTGTGGCAACGCACCTAACCCATCTCACTCCACTGTCTTAATAAGATGCAGCAGATCTTAATAAGTTGTGACTTTTCTGGTGAACAGGATGTCACAGGATGCTTATTCCTGTGGAGATGTTACCTGTTACCATTCAAATCTATCTAGCATTTATTTAATTGTAGATATTTTAATTGCTCAAAAATATCTTGAAAAGCATGCATTCTTACTGTGAGCAGTGTCGCTTCTTGATTAAATTAACCCTGTAACTTGGCCTGGTCTCAGCAAGTGGTCTCCATGGAGGTATATAAATTTAATGCCCTTTTTATTCAAGGCAAAGCACTAGCATCTCCATGGAGACCAGGTGGCCAAAGAAGTAATAGTTTGACTTTATTTTAAAAGATCCTTATGCTGTTTTTTTTGCAAAGTTGATAGAATTGGATTGGTCTATGTTATAATGTTGTTTCCTTTTCACAATCATACTTAAAGTTGTGCTTTGTTTCATTCACATTATGTTTGACTGACTGAGTTCTTTTCTCAAACAGAAAACACATGTTTCACCTCATAATGTTGTAATACACAAAGTGCTCCACTGTGTTTTTGAACTCTATACAACTTCACTATAATCATTTGGATCATTGCCCATCTCTACTAAGCAAAAGGGAACCGACATCACAAGATGGAATGGAGAATTTTGAGCTTTGAAATCTGGAGAAGCAGACAGCCTAATATTGCAGGATTACTCAAAAATGTTTGAACGAAGCAAAACACAACTTCAAAAATGTTTTTGATAAAGTAAAAACCTTACAACATGGCTAAAAGAGTCCATTTTGAGTAATAGAAGCTTTAAGTGCTGACTGATTTCATTCTCTTCTGCATGGTTTGCCTTGAGTGTCTGTGTGACCTCCTTCATACCTCTGTGACATTTACCTGCTTACCCACACATAACATACAGATGAAGCGAGGGTCAGGAGGCCATGACGCAGCCTGTACTAAAGCCCATCCGTGTGTCAGATGTCAGCTCCTGCAGCTCATTCACTTGATGGACATGAGATGACTTGATTAACCATGACTAATAAGGCGAGGAGCCTGCTGCAGGCTGTGGCACGAGGGGGAGGACTGGCCTCAGCACCACTGGCCAAGATCACTGCTCTAGAGAAGGAATTTGGTACTTGTTTTAAATGTTCTATATCACTCAAAATTAACTCCATGTTTTAATGTTGTTACTGCCTCAACAACATATCTGTAGGTGTTTTTTGTTTCATTCACACATGTTTGAGTAATATTTTATTGTTAGTCTGTCTACATCTCCAGTGTTTTAAAAGTGGTCGTTAACAGCCTCCCTCACCTTTAGTTTAGAATAAAATGGTCATTCCAGGGCTGAAATTATCGGTATGAGAAAGTATGTTAGAGCTGTTCTTAGGCATGATAAAAAAACAAAACGTAAATAAATAAAATAAAACAAAACATTTAAACATGATATATTGCTACAGAGAAATATTGAGATCAACAATCTACTACTTCATGCCACTGCCACAAGGCAGGATAATCCCAGTAAATAAAATTTTAGATGTGTCATTAAAATGCTGAGCTGCAACAAATAAAGAGTGAACCGGCCATAGTTATTTATTCTACCCTCTACAGCCCAAATCACACTGAAACATGCCTCATATTTCTTCATTATGGCAAATACATTGTATAAATGATAAGACTGAGCACCAAAATATATTGTTTCAGCTTTCAGATATTGAATGATAAGTCCAGTAATTATTATTACCGTATGAGAAAGTATGTTAGAGTTGTTCTTAGTTTTCTTAGTTTTATCATGTCATGATAAAAAAAAAAAAAAACTAAATAAATGAAATAAAATAAAACATTAAAGCATGATATACTGCTACAGAGAAATATTGAGATCAACAATCTACTACTTCATGCCACTGCCACAAGACAGGATAATCCCAGTAAATAAAATTTTAGATGTGTCATTAAAATGCTGAGCTGCAACAAATAAAGAGTGAACCGGCCATAGTTATTTATTCTACCCTCTACAGCCCAAATCACACTGAAACATGCCTCATATTTCTTCATTATGGCAAATACATTGTATAAATGATAAGACTGAGCACCAAAATATATTGTTTCAGCTTTCAGATATTGAATGATAAGTCCAGTAATTATTATTACAGGCCTAGTGTACTATGTGAAATGTGTGGGTTACACATATTTTTTTTATTGCTTCACAATTATTTGGTGAATATTCTTATTGTAAAAATTGTTGTTGGATCTGTTGCCCCCACAGATTCAACCTGTAACTTGTGTTTCCTTCTTCTCTACCTAGAGATAGATGTAAGTAATTCTTTTATCAAGGACAATGATAAATTACTTTAATGACAATGTCAAACGAGACTATTTGGACTATTTTCTAGACTTGACACTTTCTTCAGCTTAAAGGTGCACAAGGTGGTGCACTTTTAAGATGGAGGGTTCACTACTTGCTTGTGTCCATGGAAATATTATTTCTTTGCATGGAATGTTCCATATTGTGAAATAATCTTGTATAATAATAATAATAAATAATAATCTAACAACAGTAATCTCCAAGGAGACAAGCAGGCCAGAAAAGTTATGCAGTTCATCTTTAAAACATAATTTGCAGCAATCATTTTACACATTTATTCCTTTTAATCTAATATTAACATTGTACATTGTGATCCATGCCCTGAGTGAAGGATAATTACACTGCACTCACTCATGTGCAATTAACACACAGTTATGGCCGACTAGCTGCTGTCTATTGGACCAGAGGAAAAAAACATTTTAAATGGTCACTGTTTATTAATGAACATTTTAAACATTGTTTTATGAATGGGACTGTTTTTGGAAGTTGCATTTAAAAAAAGTAATTTCATATCTCGGACTGGTATGTTATGCATGTGAATCAAAAAGGCCGAAGGAGCAGCTGAAATATTTCAAAATCCAGAGTGATAATTTTAGATGTTCACATTAAAGCATGCCAATCTTTTTTCTAGTCTAGTTATGATGAACATGAAGGCTAATATGTTTGCATTTTATCATATTCTACCATATTACTATTATTTATTTGAATATACTGTGTGTTTCAAAGCTCTACAGGCAAACTGATGGGCTATGCGGCCTGGTGGCTGCTCTGGAGCGTGATTATGAGTATTAGTATTAGTATTATTAGTGAGAGTATCAGTATCAATAAAGTATCGATATATTGATACTGACTCACTGACATGTCTCTGCTGTCATGTCCCTGATCATGTTTCAGGTACATGCACTTACTCTGTAGTAACAGTCTCATTACACATTTTATCAACTGTTGCTATAATTCACTGTCTATTGATACTAATTGGAAGCTAACTGGAGGCTCTGCTTTGTCTGAAGCTCTCTTTCTGAGGTTTGACTTTACCGTATTTTTCGGACTATAAGGCGCATCTAAAATCATGACATTTTCTCAAAAATCCACAGTGGCCTTATAATCCAGTGGCCTTATGTGTGACCTTTGGTTGTGTTTAACCTCCAACCGATTTGATGTTGTCCACATTAGTCTAATAAGGTATTAGTGGGCGAGTCAGGAGGAGTAATATGTTGGCCACATATAGGGCGACTGTGCAACATACCAGTAGTTCTGCCGTGTGCGCACAGGTTATAACTCGTGCCCACAGGTTATAACTCGTGCCCATGGGTTATTACTCATGGCACACGTATAAATATCTTGTGCACATGCCTTATAATTCTTTCCCACGCTTATTAATTTTATATTCACCCCGTCCCTTCTACGGTTCCGTAGTGAGTTATTGTAAATGACCTGAATAAAGTTCCATTTATCCGACACGTGTTTTGTTTCACTTATTGTGCCTTATAATCCGATGCTCCTTATGTGTGGACAATGACACAACTGACATATTATTTGATACTGCGCCTTATAATCCAGTGCACTTTATAGCCCCAAAAATACAGTAATCTGTACCTAGGTTGCACGAAAATTGCCTAAAATGACTAGGAACATTAGATAATGCTATTAAAACATCATGCATACAGTTTAGTGCAGAATAAAAAGTGTATTTCGTGTTTTGTTTCTCTGGATTCTGTGGCTCCTTCTACTGACAGCAGAGACAAATACCTTGGAGAAAAAAATAATGTTATCTCATTAAAGAACATGCCCCGACACAATATAAGGATGCAGTAGTGATGAATGTAATTTGGTGGCAGAAATGCTTAGAACGAGTCTGGCGATGAATTATGGGTTTAATTGTGCAGACGTAACAATCCTGGAAAAATTAAAAACCAAATTACTTCTGTGATGGCTCATGGGGAAGGGAATTGGTGCACATGACTCATCAAACAGAGTTAAAGGCTGAAAAATATGAACCCTTCTAGGCTGGTGTTGTCATTTGTTTACTATTTGGGAAGTGTGGCTGGAGGTAGGTTCATTTTGGGCCTTGGGGTGGGGTCATCTGGCAGGTCTGCAGTGGAGTGTCTCTGTGTGGCTCATGGGCTGACTGTACAGAGAAGTGTGTAGTTAGCTTGAGCAGAAAGCCAAATCCATAAAACGTCCAAATTAAATGAAAATATAAACTTTTACATGCCAATAAAATGTTACAACTCCAGAAATCATTTTTGAGCCTGCTGTAAATCTTTTTAGTCCACTCTCCCTTCTGCCAGAGTTTTGTAAATTGTTTCTGATCACTGATGAATAGCCCCCTTAATTTTGAGCCGGATGCTGGTGAGGACAATGCGATGTGTAATTTATGGCCTGTAATTTGTGGAGAGCAACAATGGCTATTCAAAAGATGGTTATTTAGAGATCTGACTTGCACCAGTACTTTTTTTTCTCCCCCTTTTTCACAAATCAGTCACCACTTTCAGAAATAGCCCTCAGAAAATGTTTCACAAGGTATTGTTAAACTTGAGCTTTAAATCAATTGCTTTCTTTGTAATGAATTGTTGGTGCAAATAGAGCAATACAAAAGAGTTAGTTGATAATCTCTTTTAATGTGCATTTATTTATGACACAAAGTGAACAGCATTGAGTGTGGAATCTGTATGTCAAGTGTATTTGTACAGCACAATACAGAGTAATTTAAAGTGCTTTACATCATTGGAACATGAGACATTCAAATTTCAATACAAACTAATCATATAACAAAAAATAAGAGTACAGAGAAGTAAACTATTCAAGAGTTGCTCCATAACTGAAATGCTGATTCTCCATGTTTAGTCCCATGACATCCATTTTATGTGAAAAAAGCTCAGATAAAATGCTACAAATGCAGGATTTCTTGGCAATGTCATGTCATGATCACAAAGAATTCATGATGTTACAACTGTAATATATTCACAAAGTGCATTAGCCAAAAGCATTTCATTAAGAACCCCTAATTCCAATATTAACATTAACAATTTATTGTGCACACAGATATAAACAGGCAGATTTTTCTTATTATTACCCTGGAGGATGCTTTAGAATCCAAATCTACTTCCTAATTTCTTTCATCTGCACTTACAACTTACCCAGAGCTTGCCTTTGTAGCAACCTTGGTTTGGAGACTTTGCTCTTGAATAAGAGGTCAGGAGAACTGAACTGCTGTCCAACCACCAATAGGATGCATTTGATATTGTCAGGAACAATTTGGCAGTTGCACAGGGTGTCCCAGGAGTGTGTCAGCCCTGTTTAGGCTTCCTGCACTGGGTTTACCGGCATCAGGGAGCCCCTCTCTACTGACCATGACTGGGCCTGGCTCACAAATGCATTGGAATTACCGTCACAGTGCACTCGGACACCCCCTGCACCACACAAACCCATGCACACACACACACACACACACACACACACACACACACACACACACACACACACAGACACACACACACACACACACACACACACACACACACACACACACACACACACACACACACACACACACACACACACAGTAGATAAACAGGGCTGTGTATAGGAGATCGTAATGTGTTTCTACATGCAAACCGCAAGTGAAATCTGATTAAATATTCACACATACTGTACATATTCTATGACCACACATGTGCAGAAGGACTGTCTCTTTAAATTAGACCTAAGGAGCCAAAGTGGGACCGGAGGAAAGAAGTGCACACATCATTTTAATGCTAAACACTCCAACACTCTGCTACTCTTGAAATAAAGAGCATATATAATATTATGCAGATGATTTGAAAAAAAGAAGAAAAAAAAGCAGCATATTGATTGTTGTTGTGCACTTGTCTTGAGTTTAGTCCTGATGTAGACCAGTTTTAGGTCCAGGTTTTAATGCTGTGACTGTTTAAGCGTGAACTCACCCCCCTTACTTCTACTTCCAATATTCTATAACATTTAATAACTACACTTTGAATAGCCTTCATAAAGCATGAACAAAGACGTGGTTAATAATCACTAAATGTGTCATTACGTGTGACTCATTCTTACTTTGTAGTTGTTTTAATGTTTTGCTTTGTAAAATGACCTTACATTTTGTGAGTGGCGAATGAGTCAGCTCCATCTCCATCTTTTTTTTTTTTCTTTTAATATATTTTTTTTAATTAACGTCTATACTCTCCGGATGCAGTTGTTGGTATTCAGCTCCACAGTCAAACATAGCTAGATGCTTTGCAAAAGAACATTGAATCCTAATCCTTTATAATAGCAGTTGTAATATCAAGTTCACCTATTCACATTGACTATATTATTTAGAGGAGAAGCGAGATATCCATTCATAAAATAATTCTACACTAGTAACCAAGCAGTAGAGGGACTGTTCAATTAAGTATATTCCATTTGTATGAATACACGTGATTCTGTGTGGATTATGCCCGAGCTCTTTGTATTAGATGCGATTTAAATGATTTTCTATGACTGTAGCCCCCACCTCTGCTGCCGAGTTTACCTTAAGAGCCCTTGACTTCGCACACTACATGTTAACGTTACGGGCTCCCTCGTGTTTTGCTTCACACACTGACGTTGCCATCTGCACGCTCACAATGACAGCATATTCTATTCACACCTAACAGCCTCCATTTCCATATTTAATCAGTGCTGGTAAACAATCCAATACATCTCCCCTTCATAGCGTACAATGATAAATGACAAGCCAGATCTCCCCATTATTACTTCCTAATTATTGCTTCCCTTTGGGTTCATATCAGCCTATTTGTGCGCATATGTGTTTGCAAGCAGCTAAGTCTACCTTGAGGTGAGAAATGTGGCACGCATTATTTCATGAATTTCATTAGTGGGCCTGAAAATAATTTCCTTGCCAGCTTGTATTGTAATTCCCCTATTGTTGTTAATCCAAATTTAATATGTTGAAAGTGATTACGAGGACAGCAGAGGAGCAGGGCAGCCGGAGCACAAAGTCAGAGTGGTTTTTGATTGTGTGTTTTTTTGTTTTTTTTTTCACTTTCCTTAAGATTTTTTACACATTCTAAGAAAATCCTGTTTATCCACGCCTCTATTTTATTCCATTGTATCCGAGCTACTTAGCCTCCTCTATCACATATGAACACAAGCTTTCACTTTCATCTTCCGGTGGCTTTGTAAACAGTGATCACAGTGAATAGTTCAATAATGTGGATATTCTTGCTTTGAAGACGGGACTAAAGTGTAAATTCATGCATATGAGATCCCCCTTTGATGTGACTATGGGGATGACAGCAGATCACACACACATGCAAATGAAGAGGTGACACCTTTTCCCAAATCTGCATGAAAGAAACAGATGAAGAGTTTGTTTTTTGCAAATGTATAGGTTTTAAAATGAGCGTACTCTTGAATTTTGAATATTTTTTCTACAATTATTAAAAAAAAGTAGGAAAATCATGTTAAATTAGTTTCTGGATTTGACATATGAGGGAAGACGTTTATAAGAGGTAGCATTATAACACAAATTTTATACAGTATTTTAGTTTTGTAACATTTTGTAACACCATAACTAAACTGGCATTACAAAAAGTAGGAAAATAATCGCAAAAAGTGCCAATTCCACTGAAATATCGGCCACCTTTAAAAACTCCTCCAGTTCAGATGAGGTTGCCGCCGTCACGCTCCATTTTCCTCTCGAGGGGGCGGATTCTCTTCTGCACGAGGACAGTGCACAAACAGGGGCAGCGGCGGCGGCAGTGTGAGTGTGAAGGACTGAACATGACTATAGGACACACAATATACAGGCACATGCAGAGAGAAGACATCTGCTGTGGAAGAGGCTTTCTCATTCTTGCTTACAGTTATGCTAAGCTAAAGCTACACAAACTTTTCTTTTCTCTCTGCTCATGGTCAAGAACATTCAGCTATACATTCACACATCAGGAATGCAAACATGGAACAAGTTTAGTGCAGCTTCTTACCTCCATTTTCTCCAAGCATCTTCCTACCTCAGCTTGAGATAATATGTATATCTGTAATTATATTTTCAATTTAAAGACCTAATCTAGAAATCTTGTCTTGCGTAAAATCTTGTGATGTTAGTTTTCATGTTAACAGCTCCTCTTACCTTTTGTGCAGTCGAGATTGAAAATTCCAGGGCTGAAATTATCCAAGTAATTCAATGAGTGTGTATGGAGTTTTAAAATACAGGGGAGCTTTTCCTGTATAAAAGCAGATCAGTTTTTAAGGCTAAATATGCAGGATTTTTGTGTTAAACATGAAAAAAAACATAACCCTGGGTGTTGTTGATGATGACATAGAGAAAATAGCGTAATATAGGTGCTTTAAATGTGTGTAAAATGGAATACAACATACAAACAATTGCAATGGAGAAATGCCCGGTTCAGGTAATCTATGCAGATATTTTGTCAAGAATATCTACCACTCTGTCACTGTTCACCTCAAATCTATAGACACAATGTTCCAGTAGTCCAACAGTGCAATATTAATACAACTTTTCCTTTTTATATTTCAGATGCATAATAGTCAGTCTAATATTTTTTTTCCTAATGACAGGGATATTTCCGTGTAAGTGAAAGTTCACAAAAGCATTGAGCAGGTGTATCTCAGAACATTCTACATTCCAGACACTATTGTTGCTCCATTAGTCTGCACACAAGCTGACAAGCACTTTAGATTTATGAACCATTTTCGGTGCAATTATAAGTGCAGTGAATAACATGTATAATAGCTTTATACATAATTAGAAAACACCATCACAGAGAATCAATCCAATAAGAAAAGTGGTAATTATAGGCAGTGTGACAAAGATGTAGGGATTGTTGAAAAGCCCCTTGGTGAGGTGGCACCACGGCATGTTAAGTACCAGTGTGCACGTGCACATATAAAGTGTTTATGGGATACGCTCTTGTCTGTATAGCACATCCATCGCTAATAAACAGCACTCCTTTATTTCCTGCTCTATTAATTATCAGCCTCCAAGTTTAGGTTTTTATGTCACAATCTTTTAAAAAAAGGATTAATCCGCTTTTACACTCTCATCACAGCCAGACACTGCACCTTATTAAGCCCCCATAGGGACCCAAAGTCTTCAAGCAGCTTTAAATTAGTGCTTTCTTTCTCTGTTTGATTTACATCCCGTGATTAAATGGGGGTGAGAGAGAGGAAATGGCTGACATCAGCAGCTTCACGATCTTTGAATGCAGGAACTGTTACTTTGCCGCAAACTAAATCATTCCGATAACCCTCAGTGTCCGTGAGAATAGTCCAATGGCACAGAGTTAGTCCCTCGTGCTTTCTAGGCACGCTCTGCACTGAAGAAACAAGCATCATTAAATACACCAAACGTGTGTCGTGAGATGGTTTACCTCATGTTTTAAAAGCCGACTGAATGACATGCCCCGTGGGCTCTTCTATGATGATGCCTGTGACCAGGTGACCATCTGGTGTGTTCAAGAGCATTCTGTAAATATGTCCGATTTTAAGAGACGTTACCACTAAAATAGTGTTCATGCATTAATCTTAGAGAACTATTAATGAAGACTGAATAAGTTGCTATTTTATGAAGCTGCATCTGTAGCCAGATCTGGTTTACACTCAATTTTGGATGTCAATCTGCACTGTGACTCAGCACCACACACTCTCTCACACACACCACATTCATAAAGAAGCTGAGGGAAGTGTCCAGGCCAATGACAACAGCACTGAACACTGAGATCGAACCACCAACATCCAGGTACAAACACTAACTGTAGTTTTTGTCTTTCTATGATTCCTTGTCTGTAGAAAATATGCCTACACACTCATATTGACAAATGAACAGTTTTTAGGAAGTGGGACGTGAAAATAATGTTTTTACAGAACTCAGAGGCCCACATTTCTGTGATCTTCGCAGAAGAGTTGGCTACTTGTTTATTCACCATCTCCCGTCTTTGTCTGACTCATCAAGAAATAGAATCAATATAGCAACAAGAACAGAATGCTCACTTTGTGCAGAACATATCAAATTTTAATTAAATCTGTTTATGCAAACCCAAGTACTGAATAATTGAATTTTAAGCAGACTGGATTTGAGTTCTCCCCTGACAAAACAGTTTTTTTATTACAAGTAATTATAAGCTGAAAACTTACATGGGAAGTAGTTGTGACCAGATAAAATATTTTTTTTTTGTATAATTAGATTTTTCCTGGCATATGCCTGAACATCACAACGACCACTGCACAGTTGCTTCCCCATGAAGAAAGTTAGAAGAGCATCCTGCCTCCTGTGTGAACACTAAACACAGGGAAGGGAAATAAATCATAATATGTATTCAATAGGACCATAAGTTATGGGGATACGGAGGTTTTCCTTAACACCCTTTGGGCCCAATAACCAGAAACACTGAGTACACAAGTACAGCTCATACAGAAGCCCTCGTGTGAACGTTTAATCTCAACTGTAATCACATTTAGCGTCATCATACACAAGCTTCAAAAGGCTTTCTCTTTACAAAAATAAAACAGACAGAAAATGGCTGCATGTAGAGGAAGAAAGCGAAAGGGATTTTGCCAAGTCTGACAGTCGGGGGATGCAAGCTAATTATCCTGTGGTGCTTGGAAGCTGGAGTGCTCATTGACAATCACAGGCCTGCTCTCAGGGTGTATATAGCTATTAGGCTGAGAGACAAGGGTTGGCCAAAAGCACTGATCACTGTGGTCACGCCAGCCAAGCTAGATCAATTTGCAGCCTGCAGCCATTTATTCAAATGGTTGGTGAATGTGTCCTCTTGTACTTAGTGTTGAGTGGTGCATTGCCAAATAAATTAAATATGATCAAATTGGTTGTGAAAATAGTAACATTTCATTATGTAATGTATCTTTGAATAGTTCAGCAAACTTAGAATATAGCTTACAATGCAAATTGAACATTAACTAAATGTTAATATGAGACTTTTTAATTTGTTTTGATGAAGAATGTTTTCATGGGCCATCAGAATACAAAATAGTATCTTTGCTTTTCCACTTGGACTCAAAAACTTTATGGGATTCTCCAACCAAGAAATTGTAAAAGGTAATGAAAATGAAAGAGAAAAGCAAATCTAAATATTCACGTATGAAGTCTTAAGCCATAATTACTTATTATATTAACAATTATCAATATTAGTAATGAGTGATTTGATCACTTCCAGTTCTCTTTCACCTCTTTTGACTGCAGTGAAGTCATATATATCTTCATACTCAGAAGAGGCAGGTAACAGCAAATCCTTCCACATGTGTCACATGTGGAAGAGCTGGAGAAGGCCTGGAAAG
>KN489405.1:0-36306 GCA_000787155.1 Scartelaos histophorus
ATTGAATATTATCAGACTTATTTCTGTATGTTTCTGAATGGTTTCAACTACATTGCTTTTTACTACAATCTCAAACATTTAGGTTTCAAATTAAATAAAGTGCGGTCAAAATGAATGCACGTATAAAGCTTCTGATTTGTATCCACGCTCTATTACTCTTTTGACAGTGCGCTCCCTTTACTTTGGCAAATGGCCCAGTAGGAGAGGGCGGAGTGGGTGACCGGGGGATCAGGGGTGGAGCTTGTTTGCATGTGAGCGAGGAGAGAGAGAGAGAGAGAGAGAGAAAAAGATAGAGAGAGATAGAGTGAGAGAGGGGGAGAGAGAGAGAGGGAGGCAGGGCTTCTGGTTCACTCCAAGTGGGAATCCCAGTTTGCTCAGTAGACTATCATGACAAAGGTGTCTCCAGACCTACCAGGGATTTCTGTGCATGTTTGCTGCGTGGATATCAACTATTCAAAAGTTACTCATGGGATTTATTATCTGAAAAGGACTACCCTATTGAGTAACATAGGATTTGGATTGTACTGCATTTCGATTTGGGATTTTTAAGCGCTCACCCGACGTTTTGGAGTCATGGAAGGTACCTACTACTGTATGTTTTTTCCTTTGGGGCTCACGTACATTAATGAGATAGGCTTTTAGCGCCTGATTCAAACTACATGGAGAAATGTTTGCCCTTTTCCTCCCAGCCTACCTCCCTTCCCCCCTGTTTCTCCTATCAGCTGGGCATTGACATTGAGTGACCAGTGGCTTTTCTAATGTTAAATGTTGTGGCCCATTGGTATGGAGTTTTAAATGGTGCAGCATAACAATGAGGTGAAAACGATTGAGATGTTTATCAAAATTCCACTAACATCTTGTGGTTTCATGGCTACAAGGAAGAATATCCAGTTTAAGTACTGTAAAACATATGGTTTTACATTTACAGTATCAAAATTAGGCTAATTTTATGAACATGTTTTACCCACTTACTTTATTTTTTGAACAAAAATACAAAATCAGTCATTGGATCTGAATACTGATTACAATATAGTTAAATTCAGCTGCTCTTTGCTTGATGTCTTGCAATTGAATTTCACAGTTGAGTGAGTAACAAAGGAGATAAGTAACTAGCCAACGAGAGACTGGAGCCAAAAAACACAAATGTTTCTCCATACTGTTAAATATTTTCATTTTACAGTATCTATCTGCTGTGTCCTTGTGCTTTTATGCATGGGCAGTTCACCTATTTGACTACTGATGTGGCAAAGGTGTGTCTTTAACCCTCAGCTTGAATTTGGCTCTGGGGGAGAAACCAAACTACCCCGTCAGCCTAAACATGTCCTCAGAAGTCATTAGTTAAAAAGGGACATTTTTACAAACACCTCAGGCGGATCTCGTCACTGTATCTCCTGCTGTCTGTCTCCCACTACATTCACACAAGATAGTCATCAGAAAATATCTTCTAAGTTTAATTGTTGCTGAAATGTCACAGTTATCAATGCTGCAGTAGCTTATTTTTCATGTACAGGCTGTTTCTTACATTTGAGTTGTTGCCATAAATAAGTCACTGTTGAACAGGCAATTTTGTTTGCTGTAGGGTTCCTATTTAGGTAACATAAGAAGTAAGGAGATTCGTAGTCTGTCTTGGCTTCTTAAACCATTTCCAATATGACTTTTTGTTTGTATCATTTATGATACCAACAAACAGTCACCTGTTTGTATTACACACGAATTGGTGTTGAAATGTCAATCTTGTCTTGGAGCTTTGACATTTTAACCCCACTTTGATAAGCAGTATCAAACTGGCTAATCATTCACAGAATAAGGTTCAGTGTGATCCCTAAATGCATTTGAACCAGTTGCTTGTGTACATTCAGTTAGTGGAGGACTTGGACCCCGACTTAGCTCTCCGGTTACAGCCAGAGTCAGAAGTGATGACGGGGAGATTGCACAGTCAATGCTTTAAGAGGAACTTTGCTTCTGTTGTATCAGCGTCCCAGAGGCTAAACAATACTTAGTCAAAAGGTCATAGTGGCAAGCGGATCCATTCACAAGACAACGTGTGGCGTGGAGGCAGCAAACTAAAACAACACAATTGTGTTTCATGAAAATAGCTCCAGGCTGGTGGTATCAAATAACACTTTGTGGCCTAATAATAGTGGCCACATATGTCATGATTGAACCCCTCTTAATGACTGAGCGGTCATAAGTGCCACCATTCATGCTGCAGGGGACAGATCCTCTGGACTCTTGTAACATTACCCTGTTTGCTACTCTGATTATGTAACATCACTGACTTCACACAGACACCACTCTCCCATTTACTATTCCATTTTCCAATGCCGTAGAAGGCAGAATATACCTTGAAAAGACATGCAACTAATCATATATTTGATTTTTCTCCTCAGGTCTCAGAGCCCTGTGTCTTCTCTGAAGCTTTCTGCACTGTGATAACCCAGCATGTAGCAGAGGTGAACAAGTCCCTTCACACCTGTGAACAGCAACGTAAGGACTTTTCAAATTATATTTTCTATTAAAACAGCTCTGACGAGAGCTTCAGCTGTTATTTGATTTTCTTTGTCTCCTCGAATGCCCTGGTGCAGATAGGGCTTATTTTGACCTGGGGTCACATTCATGCAATCTGGTGATGCCACCCACAAGTAAAGGCCGACCAACTGCTCACTAACAGGAGCCTGTTGGCCTCTCAAAAGCTGAGCTTAAACTCTTCTTCCTGGCCATCTTTTCTTTAAGTGCGTCCAGCCGTGAAGCACAGTCACTGCAGCTGACCTGCTCTACCTGAGTCACATCCCTCAGGTTACCACAACGCTTTGTTTTGGGGTTTTGTCTTGTGCAGGTGATGGGAGGAGTGTTGTCCACCTCCGGCGTGAGCAAGGTTAATGATAAATCTGTGAATGGGGGGTGAGGAGGGGGGGTCAGGGCTCCGGAGCCTCTTCTGTCAAAACTGGAGCCTGAGGCTGCCTCTGGCCCTTTTGTTTCTGCGTAGCTCCTTCCTCCATCAGTTAAGAAATACTGTAGCTGTGTCTGTTAAGCTGCTTATCTCCCACAGCACAGTCGGGCTCTGTTAATCTAGTCTTTTGTCTGGGATGAAGGTTGTTAGGTAAACACAGCCACTGGAACCTGTCCAGGCGTGCACAGATTCACACCACGATTTTATTGACAAAATAAGAAGTTCCAGATGAGTTAGTTGTATTTTGATACATCTTATGAGTGGGCTTCATTGCCGAACCTAAGCATTTGTATTTGTAATTCTTTTGTTTAACTGTAAGTATAGCTCACCCAAGGTTAATGTTGCACTGTGGTTACATTCAGTTGTTGATGTTTAACAGCTGCTGTAAATCGTCCTAAAATAAGGAATGTGTTTCTCAATGCGCATCAGCCTGAACTCTGCAAGGACACAGACAGGAGGCACCTCAGGACATTTGAACCCCCCTGCACTAGTGTTCTGGATGTGTCTTTTATGGCTGCCTTGGATTTAAACCACATTTCCTGAGATGTTTTGACAC
The DNA here is from genome assembly GCA_000787155.1 of Scartelaos histophorus. Classification (NCBI taxonomy): domain Eukaryota; kingdom Metazoa; phylum Chordata; class Actinopteri; order Gobiiformes; family Gobiidae; genus Scartelaos; species Scartelaos histophorus. Next base: position 3,507 of record KN489405.1, read on the forward strand.
ATCACAAATGGGAGTTCTTCAATCGTGTGATAAAAGGGGTGGTTGGAGATACCTCTTTTGGCTAATTTGGAAATCTTACGGCTGTCCTTTCTCCCCACTCTTTTTGTTTGGTTTTGAGGCCACATGGTTGGCTTTGTGTGCAGCTGCCTCCTGTCACCAAAGACTGGCCAAAGTCAGGACTGTGTGCGACCCCGGCAGATGTCCCATTGCGGACAGAGGGGTGAAGGAGCTCTGGTGGCAGGACACATCACCGACTGAACACAGGCAGCAAAAAGTCATTGGCCTTGGCTGTTCTTAGAGCCAGTCTGTCTGAGAATAGTGGCTTCAGATCAAATAGTGCTAAACCCATGTAAACTAATGCAAAAGCATGCCTTAAAAATAAATTATAATAATACATTTTACAGTAAAAGCAGGGCAAAAACAGATAACAAACTCCAGTCTCTTAGTGTTAAGTAAGTTACTACAGGGCTTTATATTGTGCTGGTCTGAGATGATAAGATAAGATAATCCTTTATTGTTTCCCATGGTTTAAATTTGTCTTGGGACAGAGGATCACATGTTTAACACAGAGACAAGGCAACACAGCAACATTAGCACCATACAAACATCCACCATAGAACATACATAAATAAGAGATCAATTATTACCACAAGTGATACACCAACAACAGGACCTTTAAGTCGCTCTTTACAGACAAGCTTTTTGTATTCTATTAATAACTGCACACTCCCTGAGCCTATGTGCACTTTTGATTCAACTTTCCCTTGACCTATGTGCAGTCTTGCTTACACATTCACTAAGCTTTTTACTTTTTTATTTTTTAACTGCACTTTCAGTTTAGCAGATTAATGGCCAAAGGCTTAAAAGAATGTTTAAATCTGTTCAGTTTACAGTTTGACAGTATCAACTCAAACTGACCTTTCTGCTGAGCTTCCTAACAGTCTCCTCAAAAATTTGCTGAAGTGAACTAGAGGCCACACCCATTATTAACAAGTTACCAAACCATGTTGACATACCATAACCTAAAATGAATTGTCCATAGATGCTCTGTAAAACATCAGCATTACATTTTTATCTACTCCATGTAACTAAGTGCTGGCTTATTCTTGAGCAGACACATTGTATATGTTGGCTCTATTGGGGGTGATGTAAGCATGGCTGTGCATGCTTATCTAAAACACTTCTTTCTCCCTATTCCTGATTCTTTCCCTCCCTCTCTTTGCCTCTAAACTCGCTCTCACAGGTAATAATCATGGGGAATTCATACGCGGGCCAGCTGAAGTCTGCACGGTTTGAAGAGGCTCTCCACAACTCTATTGAGGCCTCACTGAGATCGAGCAGTGGAGACCCACAGCCCATCTTCACACAGCTATACCTCGAGCCCGAGCCGTATCCTGGAAACGTGGAGGGTAAATACACACTCCATTTAAACAGTAATGGGGACTGGTCATATGAGGCTAGCTTACTTCACGCAGTTTATTACGCATCCTCTTGTTCCATCTAATATGGCTGAAACTGTAGTCCTCCACTAGAGATTTTTAAATACCTTTTTAACCAATAAATGTTGGAATATGGAGATTGAAGATTTCTACATTTAATAATTTTGATTTAATAATTCTGCTATTATTGTTATATGATGACTTTTAGCATGTGCTTTAGAGTTAGTATAGTCCAGTTAATGATAAAGACGATCCAAATTAGTTGCAGCACTACTATGTAATAGCAGAATAGCAGTGCAAGTGTCCCCATTTTGAATTTACTTCTGGGGCTATTGCAAAAAAGCATTGGTTGCATCGAGTTATACAGTGGCCTATTCTAGTTTATTCTGGTCCATTCTGGTTAGAGATGCATCGATCCAGCTTTTTCTGTTCTGATACCGACTTCAATACCATGGCTTTAAGTATCTGCTGATATCCAATATCTACCGATACGAGTGCAGAGACAGAAAGAGCATTTATTTCCTTAATACAAAAATAATCCAAATGTGATTTGATCCAAATGTGTTATTTAGCTTTTTTTTATTCCTCAAATAACCACGGAACAGTTTTGTGTAAATAGAGCTGTTCTTTATTAAATTAAGCCTAAACCCTTTGAGATTTTCTGGGCAACTACCACTGCTAAATAGTGTTATTGGCTGAACCAATATTTGGACGCTGATGTCCGATCCAGCATTTTTTTCCAGTATTGGTGTTGATATTCGACATTGGAAATGATGTATCCCGTATTGTGATTTATTCAGTATGTCTCAAAAGATGTTAATGTTTATGACATTAGGTCATAGATTGGTGATTGCAAAGACTTCTTAAGGTAGAGTCTTATTTCAAATCTTTTTGTTATTTGCTTTTTTGTGCTTTTTTGCTTTTTTAATATCTGTAGAAATTCACTAAAACTCTCCCAATCCTTTCATTAGACATAAAACCTAAAAATGAACTCAACGGAGCAGAGACACCAAGCCACGATATGAACGGTCATTCATCTAACGACATGGAAGACATGGACGATGACGATGATTCGGACAGCAGCAGCCCCCCTCTGCCGTACCTCCAGGCCCCGCCCCCTGACGGCTGCTGCACCTTGGATGGTAAGATCTCGATTTGAATTGTCAATATTAACAAATCACCAAGGCTGCAATTATTTAAGATAATTTATTTTGCAAAACAAAAAGTGTATGATTATGTTTTAAACCTAGTAACCACCATTTCTCAATCTTCTCTAAAATGTTTATGCTCCTCAAAGTGTTCAAAGTTAAGTACTGTTAAAATTATAAAATGTTGGACTACGGATGGAAATTAGCCTTATGGCTACAATCCGGCGTGCTTACATTTGTGCTTGTCATGTATGTTCATTAACATGCACTGTCCCAATCAAATAAACACATAAATAAATTCAAGTGTGGGGTAATCACATGCTCATGTAGAAAAGCAGGTGACAGACCTCTCTGCAGAAATGCTACACAGCGCACTTTTAAAAGACAATGAAGAAAATTATTTCACTTTCAAACTCCAGTTTTATTATTTCTCCTGTCACATTTGTCTAAGTGAAAAACAACCTCTCTCTCCAGGTTTCTGTCAAGCCGGTAAGGACCTCCGTCTGGTTTCCATAGCAACAGAGCCCATAGATGTCCCGGTGGGGTTCGAACTGGTCGGTGCCAAGTCCCCGAGTATCCCGGAACACATCCTGGTGTGTGCCGTGGACCGCCGCTTCCTGCCCGATGAGAATGGGAAAAATGCACTTTTAGGTCAGTGTGTTCCTAGCTGTGATAACAAATAATAAGACAGATAGCAATTGGGTTTATTTTAAGATTCTGGTGGAAAAGCATGAAGGATTCTGTCAAGTTGTGTTGTGAGCAGAGACCAGAAGTGGGTAGTTAAAGCTGGGTGAAGTAACATTAAATAAAATAATGACCTGCCAATCTAGAAAGATAGTTGTGATTCAGCTCTATGTTCAAACACAGACACTTACCATCTACTTTTCATCACATACCACTCCTATTGGTTTGCCTTTTTTATGCTCTGAGGGAGTGACAGTCGAATTAAACCTGCCACAGTGAAGTATGAAACCCCAGAAAAAGTGGTTTTATTTACCTCTTACAAGTAATATACTATAACGTTAACTTGTAAATGCTGGGATGTACTTTTAACTATGCTTTTGGAATTAAAAACATGTTGCAATTATAAATAACGGCCCATCTTTTCATATACACATGCATCTTTATAACCTTATTATGTACAATAGATAGTGTAGCTAAAACCTTCAAACTACTCCTGCAAGTAAAATAAAAACCATTATAATGCTAACTTAACAAGCCTCCTATTGATAGTAAGGGCTGCAACAAACTGAGTCTCCTCTTTTTAATTGTTTATTCACCTAATTAATGCTTTTATTTTCTTTTTTAAATAGGTTTTTCAGGAAACTGTGTTGGCTGTGGAGAGAAAGGTTTCCGATATTTCACAGAGTTTTCAAACCACATAAATCTGAAGTTATCTACACAACCCAAAAAGCAGAAGCACTTAAAATACTACCTGGTGAAGAACTCACAGGGTGCTCTGATTAAAGGACCCCTTATTTGCTGGAAAGGTAAAATCATATCATATGTTTTTGTAATTGCTTTATCTCTAAACTAGTGTTGGTGATAAGACGGATATAGCACCCTACTGCAAAATATTTAGATGGTTGGTCATGTCATGTCAATTCAAAATACTAACAAAGACTAACCTCTCCCACTAAAAGAAAAAAAAAACTTTACCCTTTACCCTTGTTGGTTCCCTTGTATAAGCACTTTACATTTATAGTTGCAAGATATAACCAGCTCAATTTAGTTGTAGCACCGTTTAAATGCTACTAAATCATATATTTTTTTCTATTAATCACTTTTACTTTCATACTTGTTTCTTAGATTGTAAAACTCGCCAGTTCTCCAGCAGCGTGTCTACTTCCAAACCCAGCTCAGCCTCTTCTCTGAGCAGTAAAGAAAATGGAGGCACCAGTGGACACAGCTCATCCCCCTATTCACTGTCAGGTAATTATAGACACACAGTCTTGTACCGGCCCCATATGAATGCTAAATATTACACTATGCTGTATTTAATTGTCCTTGATTTTTTTAATTAATTTAGTTATTCCTAGAACGTCAAAATATGAATGGGCAAGATATATACTATAAAACTACTATTACATGGATCTCCTAATGAAAAACCAACAATTGGTGAAGCGGATACTTGTATTAGACCACAAAAACAATCTGTGAATCAATATTTGTAATTTTTCTAGTGTTTGTCTAGATTAAATAATACTATCTTTTGATCTTGTGGCTATATGAAATGCTGCAATTACTAGTAATCTGTAATAGCCATTGGTAGTTGATGTTCAGTGCAAACAGATTATCTATGTTTAAGAACTTTTAAGAACTTTGAATTTCCACCGTTATCTCCACAAATATTATGAGAAATCTTCTTTAATATACAGGGCTTAAAGAGCATTTTTCTGTGATTGGAAAAGCTCCCTGGCTTATATACTATTGATTATCTCTCAAAGCCAAAAGCCAGCAGTCGGTGCTCTTATAACACGTTAATGTTAGGCAGCTGTGTCGCCAAGCTCCCGTTTGGCATAATTCATTCCCTAAATCTCCCTGACGACGACCTACAAGTGCGTTCTGCTCCAGAAGAGGTCAGTGAGACTCAGCAGCTATTATTTACAGGCCATTTCTTGTGTTTTTTTACTTCCAGATTCTCCTCCAGCAAGACAAGCACAGCCTCCGTCAGCCTTTTACAGTCAGGATCTGAGCCGAGAGAGCAGCTTCATCAAACCCCTCACCTCCACACCAGGGAACAAGACTCTGCCCATAGGTAATAATGATATATTAATGTCATATATCTTCATTGTATTATCAAAATGTTTGATAGATTTAAATTTTATTGATGTCAAACTCAAACTCAGAGGTGCATCATGTTAAGTTTTTCAATGGTGAGACCTCCACATGCTCGTCTCCATGGAGATGTTGTCACTGCTTTGTCTGGAATAATAATAATAATAATAATGCATTAGTCTTATATAAACATTTGTGGATTACTCATTCACTCCACACTTGGCGGTGATAAGCTACTGTAGCCACAGCCGCTCTCGGGCTGCAGCAGTCAATTCGTCAAAATCAATATGTATTTTGCATTTATTACTCTACACATGTTTTTATTGCCTCGAAATACATTGTGTGTGAAGTTGCCTCTCCACAGATTTGACCAGTAACTTGGCCTAATGGCTTTCGCTGCTTGTCTCCATGGAAACAGATTAGTTCAGTTCATACTATGGAACATTCTAGGCAAAGCAATTTCATCTCTATAAATGTTACACACTGCACCGTAAAACTGAATTGGTTCAGGTTGTCATATCTTTTGTTTAAGGCAGAAGTATTTTTTTCAAGTATTTGAGGTGGAGGTTAATGGAAACCCAGAGATTTTTTTTTTTTAATCATTATTTTTTTATTGCTTATTATTATTAACAGAATGTAAGGGGATACTGCAGGTTGGGTCTTTTGCATGACTGTGACATGCCCTTGCCTCTGTTGTGAAAAGCCTTACTTACATGTGTTATATAATGCTCTGGACACAACTCATGGAACTGACCATGAAGCTGAAATCACTATGGGTGCACACGAATGACCTCCACATATCCATTTTGTGTGTGCACTTGTATTAGTACATCAATCAATATTTAAGGAAGGAATGCTGTAATGACTTTTTAAGGCCTTGCTACCCATTGGCCTCTTCACAAGGTTGTGATATTGACAAGCAAAGGCTACGGAAACGAATCAATATCTTAGTGTATTGCAGTGGCTATAGGTTTTATGAATGTCAAATTAGGTCATGTGAAAAATTGCTGCCCAAGAATGTCCTAAAATTACCTTTCATTCCACAGTTTGAATTAAACCAAATGGATTTCTTCTAAATACAAACAATAGTACTAACACAACATGGTTTTACTGATGGAGGATTGGCTGTAGACTTCTTCATTAAAAAGATCCAAGCATATCATTGACAATTAGAATGTCTGTGTATGAGCAGAGGTGCATTAAGTAGAATAGCAATGATTTAGTTGTATTGTCCACCCTTAGTTTGCATGTTTGTTAGGTTTAAACATTAACATTGTAAAATACAAGAAGAAAGACAAGAGATTAATCAGTTTTACTCGCGAGGAGAACGATACAAAGATTATACAAAGATATACAAAGATTATTGGCAGTGCATTTTGTGACTGGTCATAGTTAAATTAATCTAAATATGACTTTTTTTTGGCCCAGTCCCCACAGCTTTGAGGGTCAACGCTCCAACGACCAGCCTGGTGGATGCCCACCCGCCCCTGCTCAGCCCCTCCTCTGTGTCCCTTCGGCCTCAGGGGCAGGTGTATCGCCCCACAGATCTCGGGGATAGTCCGGGTAAGGATACAATAAAATATCAAGTCACTGTAGCGTCTTAGTTATAGTTCCACCTGATCCTCTCCTATCTTAAAATACTTTTCCTTCCAGTATCCTCTGCCATGAACAGTGGGCCCCCAAAGAAGCGCCATCGCAGTTGGCACCCGTCACACCCCAGCACCCTGGTCCCTGTCCCACCCACAGCTGTCCCTGTGCCCGCTATTCGACCCATCGTCTGCTCTCCAGGTCAGTCTTGAACCCATTACAGCTCGTCTTCAGTTGTACAAGCTTTGCCTTCACTTGACCTTCTTATGTCATTTACTCACCTCTAAGCTCATTTCAGTCTGAAGTACATATGGCTTTGTCTCTCAGTGGACTTTATTTAAAATGGAGAAAGACCCGGGTTTCATTAGTTTTGTGCTTAAGTTGTTGGGAACTATTTAGCACACATCTCCATGGTAATGTTGATAGAGAATTTGTAGCTGAAATTAGAAAATAGTTGTTGTATATTCTCTCTTACTGGTACTTCTCTAACAATTATATTCCATTTTACATGTAGAAGTATAATTACTAGTGGGCAATGGTGACAAAAATGAATATTTCACTGATGTTTTGGTGTATCTTGATAACAAAAGAAATGTGTTTCTTAACGTAGTAGAGGTTAGTAAAAAATCTTCACATTTATCTTTTTAATCAGTTCTTTTTGAAGCATCTTTTATTGTAAAATTTACTTTATTAGAACTTGATAATTTTAATGTCTGTGTTTCAATAATCTGCCCACTTCTATTTATAATACTTAATGCCTTTATGTTCTGAGCTTTTATGTTTTTATCAGTGACCATAAATACTACAAATTCTTTTACTTCTTAACAGTTATGACAGTATCAGTGCCTCAGCCTCCAGCTCCTGCAGTTATTCAGCCCCAGCCTGTGTCCGCTGGAGAAACAGTCATCGTTCCCGACAACCTCCTAAACTCTTCAGGAGTTCGTCCTGTCATTCTCATCGGTACAGCATTTACAACTTACTTAAAGATATACTGTGTAATATCTGGTGGATGGTCATAAGGCTGATCTATCTTCATGATACAAGCAGATGATACCAGACAAAATTACAAGTCAGATCTGTAAAGAGGTAACCCTGCTCACAATAAAATTACATGTGTTCTAAGCTGTTTCTAAGAAAGATACAGGGTAGACTATACAGGGTAGAACATTTTTAAGATTGAAATTCTGTCGTGACCCACCACTGTATAGTGCACTTTTATATTTTACATTTTTAACAGTTCATTTGTTATTTATACATGTTTTTTTTTGCAGGGCATGGCACTTTACCTTATTTCTACGGAAATGTGGGAGACATTGTGGTGAGCCCCCTGCTGACCAGTTGCTATAAAAGCAGCCAGTTAACTGAAAAGAACCTGGAGCTTTTAGGCCTCAACAGCAGCCAACTCCTCAGTGTAGAAACAATGATTTTACTCACGCTGCAGTACCTGGCACGTTTAGGTAAGCTACTCATTTAAATTTGATTTATTAACACAAATTAGGTTTCTTATTGTTCACTTCAGACAGACTGTTATGAGGATGGGACTAAAATACATAAAAAATGTCTTATACACATTTATATTGCTGTGTTGTTGTATGAGTTGCAATGATGTACCTGAAGTTTATGATACTGAATCTTCTTTGATACAACAGTTTTTTCATTTTAAATTTGAAAGTGAGTTTTGGGTTTATTATTATTATACCAAGACATTTGATTTCTGACACAGTTCTATTCTGTTATGTCAACATTTCAAGTTCATTGCTTGTTTATTCTATTCAACTTTTTAAATTGCTGTACCAATATATATGTGCAATTGAAATCCTTATCTTGATGTTTGTTTAGGTCCTCATCAGATCCCCCTGAGAGAGGAGCTGGAGCAGATTGTATTGAAGGCTATGCTGTGCTGTCCTGGAGGTCCTTCTATCATCCCAGCTCAGCTGCCCTGGCTCGCTCGGCTCGAGGCCAGTGTGTCCGGTGGAAGCGTCCAAGTCGTGGTTACCCATAATTCTTTGGGAGAGGGCATTTCAGAGTCACTGAGAACTCTCAGTGAAGGACCACTCCACCAGTGCCTGCCCACCTATGTGGTCATCGTATGTGCCTCCAAAATGAGCGGCAGCGAGTTTTGTGTACTTGTTTTAGGTAAAAATCTGTGCATTTTTTTTATCTTCCATGAAAATGTCCTATTCAAATGTCTAAATCAAATGTAATTATCACAGGAAAATATCAAGCCCGGGCTTTAGCTGAAGGCATGCTGACCACTAATGAATTTTTGAAGGAAATCAGTTATGAGCTCATCACAGGCAAAGTCAGTGTACTGGCATCTCACTTCAAAACTACATCTCTTGGTGAGTGAAAGGAAATATTCATAAGTGTGACTGAATGTATGTAAATACTCATGTTTCCCTTTATGTGTGACTTTTGTGCCTGCCGTTTCAGGGGACAATTTGGACAAGCAGTTGGTTCGATACCAGCGAAGGCAGAAGGGGCAGAGTGTCCCGGCCTGTCAGGGTGACATGACCGACCACATCCACTCGCAGGAGGCAGCCAGCATGTCGCCCCACTTCGACAAAGGTTAGACTGCCCCAGGGTGTTTAAACAGATGCCACTTTATATAAAGACATGCAGGACAAATAGCTCAAAAAATTGTTTTTTGTAGTGCTCTATGCCTTTAGACCTTCAAATATATTTATTGGCTGATGGAATCTCAGTTGACCAGTTGTTTTGTTTGTGAACAAATTCTTTTATTATAATTCTAAGAATGTAAATGAACCACAGCAGAGTGACTCATCTGGAGTGACTGGACAGTTTAATGTGCACTTAATAGTCTATAAAAACTAGCATATATGTATAATTTTTTCCACAAGATGCCTCCTCTTAATTAGTTGATTAATTCAGGCACAGTGTCTTGATCTTTAAGGTCGCCACACACTACAGAAGAATTTACCCAATTTTGGTTGATTTGCTTCTCTCTGAGTTCGGAGAGGTGTCACCTGACTTTGTGTCTTTGTGTGCAATTTTGAAGCCGCTGTGCTCCTCGTGTGTGATGTCTGTGTGAGCTGCTCTGTTAGATCATAACCACTAAAGATCAGCAACGCTACGATAATAACCAATAAAACAAGAGCATCAGAGTCAGAGGAGTGACAGACACAGACTGAGGAAATCGCAAAAATGACTTACCTCTCAAAAAGTTGTAAATTTAAACTGCAGCAGCTCATCCGCATTATCCATTACAATTCCTCCGCTAATGACACCCAGTCCACAAAACAGCACTGTTAATCCAGTTTGAAGCAGTTTGAATTTTTTTTAAATTATAAAGGTGAGTTCTGTTTACACCAGAGATCAGGGTGAAGCTGCAGATTGGCTATAGCAACTTTACTTTCTGTGTACTTGTCACCAACCTGCTGTGCATTAAAAATCATTTATCTGAAGTATTGCACCACATTTCACAAATAATAACAACACCGTTTTGACTTGTGTCTAAACTAAAAATACAATTCTTTAATCTTTTGAACAATTAAGAGTCTCAAAGTGTGTTGTTTTACTCTAGACAGGAAATAGCATATGCGAGATGCAATCACAACTTTGTAGCCAGCGGTCTGCAGTCATATCCTACAGCATTCTTTGTGATTGGTGATAAAATCTCATAAGATTCTCCTTGTGTCTGTGGTGTGCATTTTTGTCACATGTTTAAAAATCGTTTTGAGATTGAAAAATCCTGTAGTATGTGGTGGTTTCAATTTAACGATTACAGCCCTATTTGCCGTAAAATGTACCAGGGTTACCATCTTCTTTGTCTGTCCAACAGAAGACGTTCTAAACAAGATTTTCCAGATCTACCCAACTCAGCTGAGAGTGGCACGCAGCCTCTTATCTCAAGTTTGCTCCATTGCCGATTCAGGGACACAGAACCTTGATCTGGGAAGGTTTTGTAAAGTTGACTTTCTTATTTTGGTCCCACCTTCCCATATCTTGGTGCAGCAGACGGCACAGCGGATCCGACAATCAGGTTCAAGGAGATTTTGTTTTCCCTTTTTTCCTTCCAAAATGTTCGTCCTTGAGGCCAGTTGGCTTGGACTCAGTGGTGAATTTTGCATCAACCCTGTTTGTTTCCACTAGGTGTCCTTGTAGACCTTGGAGTTGAAGAAAGCTCTCAAGCCAATCAGAAATCAGACAAGTATGTGGTTCGCCTGGACGGTGATGTTCACGTCAAAATTGAGGCGTTCATGAGGAAAGTCAAACAGAACCCCTACACTCTGTTTGTCCTCATTCATGACAACTCACATGTTGATCTCACAAGGTAAAATACTGCTGAGTCTGGAGTTAGATAAGATGTTATGTCTGAAGAGTTTTTGAAACATTGTTTTTGAAGACAGCTAAGCCACTACTGCATAATATTTTCATAATAAATGAAAATATATTTCTATTTGTATTAATGTAATTATTTTGTGGAAAACTGAATATATTTGTGAATATTATTTATATTATATATAACCCCATTGTGTTAGTGGTTTTTTTTTGTTAAATGTGTACACTGTGTTCTGCAGTGCTCTTTCAGGCTCCGTGTGCCATGGGGAGTTGCAGGGATTGGCTGACCGAGTGGTGAACTGTCCTGAGGTCCTCACAGCCATGAACCTGCTGGTGCTGCAGGTCAGCTGTTTCCCATACACCCTTCAGACACACCAATCACGCATCAGCATTCACAATGAGGTGCACTGGCCCACCAACGACAGCCTGGTGAGGAGCTTTTTATACTTACCTCTGCTTTACTCTGTTGAAAGTCATTCATTATAAACTTATACTCTACTGGTCCAGCAGGGGGAACGGTTGCCAAAGGATTTGCTCTACTTTGGTTTGAGCGACTACAGCAAGTCCCTCCAATGGGGTGTGGCCAGTCCAATCCTACGCTGTGATGATGCTTTTGAGAAGATGGTTCATACCCTCCTGGAAAGGTAAATGTATATTGTGCTTGTTCAAATAAATAGATACATGTTTGTGGCCGTTGCTAATAAATAAACTCCTTGATCACTCCCTCAGACACCCCCACCTGCACAGTATGGTGATCCGCAGTTACCTGCTGATCCAGCAGTACACTGAAGCCATGATGGCCCTCACCTCATCGCCCTCCCTTCGGGACCATATCACCCCAGAAACCCTGGCCATGGTGGAGGACCTGATCAATGCCCCAAGTAGAGAAGGGTCACAGGGCCAGGGGCATATGCTTCTAGTGAGGGTGCCCTCTCTCCAGCTGGCCATGCTGGCCTGCGAGCGTCTGGAGGATGTCCAAGAGAAACTGGGGCTGTCTCTGTGCTTCGCTGTGTTGTTAGGGAGTCCAGCCTCCGAGCTCAGCCTGCCCAAAGTGTTCAACAACCGCCTCAAGGTCAGAGCTCAGGAACAAAAACCAATGTGTTTTTAAAGTATACTATGAGTTGGATTATTAACATTTACAAGTACAAGGAAATAAGAGGATTTCTAATGTACTTATGTCTTTTGTTCTATAGGCATGGAGAGGGTGTGAAAATGAAGACTGGACCCCAAAAACCTACGAGGATCTTGAGGGACTCCCTTGTATTGTTATTCTGACAGGCAAGGACCCACTTGGAGAAACATTCCCAAGGTAATTAATTTATATTTGTTGAAACTGGAAAAAGAGTTTGATGAAACTTCTGTAAAATGTTTTTAGAAAATGGACCTGACATATATTTTGTCATATTAATTATGTTCCATTGTGTCTCCTTAGGTCTTTGAAATACTGTGATCTTCGCCTGATTGACTCGAGCTACCTGTCCCGTACGGCTTTGGAGCAGGAAGTGGGCCTGGCCTGTACCTATGTGTCCTCTAGACTAGTGCGGGATCCTAAAAAGGCCATGGCCTCTGGGTTTGATGGAGAGAAAGGTCCCACTCACGACGGAGAAGAGCTGGAGCGACCACAGAGCAATGGCAGTGCGAATACAAGGGCGTCCGGTTAGTGATTTTGTATCATTATAGAAAAGGTTGTGTTCATATGTCCTTCCGTACAAATGGACTGTTTAATTGTAATCATACAGCATATACATTGAGTTGGGAATATAGAACCTACTTCCTCACTTAGACATTTTTACATTTATCTGACATTTTCATAAAATAATTTACAGTCAATACACTCAAAATTTGAATCTGAAAATAAATATTTGACTCTTTTCTGTGCTACACTCAGGTTCTTTGGTGGAAAATGGAGTCAGTTCTTCAGATAACGCAGACACTTTCCCGAAGGCCTCAACGTCTCACTCTGCAGTGGACTGTGGGCCTTCGGACATACACACCACGGACATTGGCTCTCAAACTGTGTTCAAACAAGAGTGCGATTCTCCCGGGAGCCATGTTCCCTCCAAAGACTCCAAAACTCCTCCATCCTTCTACTCCGCCTCCTCCACCTCTTCCTCTCCCTCCTCTTCTTCCACTCAAAGACCCAGCCAGTCGACCCAGTGTGGCCGCCCCACCAAACCTGCTCGAGTGTTGCCCCGCACCGTGATCATGTCCCGGGCTGCCTACAACCTGCTCTCAAGCGAATCTGTCAGCCAGCTCAGCTCCTTCTCTCTTCTGCCCCATGCGGATGTCACCTGGAGCAGCCCGCTAAGACCACTCATCACCCCCAACCTGCAGGGGGCAGAGCAGAGCATGTACTACAGACAGTGGACCACAGCCAGGCAGCATCATGCAGATCATGAAGCCCCCTCAGTGCCACATCCAAGACGATTACTGCTGAGCGGACCACCACAGGTAATAGATTAATAGATACATTATATAATAAATAAATAAATAGATATGTTTTTTTTACAATTTGATTGAGCTCAATTATTTGTACTATTCAGCTCAATTATTTGTACATAATACTGAGAAAATACATTTCTGGATGAAGGCCCATCACCTGCCAGTCTCCAAGGAGATGTTATTACTTTGCACATTTATAGGAGACCTTGCTCACTATAAATGTGCTTTTCCGTGTATTTTCACTATAGTTTATTGCCATAGAGTGTAAGTTTCCATTCAAATCAATAAGATGGAGACAAACTGGTGGTATAATAATAATCAGAGTAGAAGAAATAGAGGTGGTGTATAAAGATGCAGAGGAAAGATGAATAAGTAATCTATAACCAGTAAATTCCTGCAATATCTATTTTAAATCCTTTCATTTTGTTACAGGTGGGTAAAACTGGTGCTTACCTGCAGTTTCTCCGAATCCTATTTAAGATGCTTATCAGACTCTTGGAGGTGGACGTGTATGATGAGAATGAAGTTGAGGATGAAGAAGGTCAGTAGTGAAAGCAGTGAAAATTGTGTCGCAAAACTCAAGAATCACATTAAAATAATAGTGTTTTTTACAGAATTGCCTGTTACAAGTCCTGGGAACAACATGTGGCCTGACGTTGAAGATATTCACAAATTGTCCTTTGACTCTTTTCCACGTGACCCTAAGTTTAAGAAGTCTAGTCCTGTTTACTCTGAGAAGATGCCAAAGTGCTTAACAGGTTTGAAAAAATAATCAATACGTGTAATGATGAGTCAAGTGATTGTTTAAACATTTCAGCGCGCTAATAATGAATATTTAATGCTATTTTTGAACAGATACAAAACAAGATGGAGAAGTGCCAGTCGAAAGAAAAACCACATCAATTCGTCTGAGCCAGTTTGCAGCTCATAATGCATTTCATCATTGTGAGCAGTGCCACCACTACTGTGAAGCAGGCCCTTCCTCTCAGGTAATCAAGAAATAAACTATAAAATATATAAACAAAAAATATGAAGGTTGCTCTGTAAAATATGTACATAATTATATTGTAATGTGTAGTATACATGTATAAAGTAATATTACATTTTCACCATGATCATTATAATATAAACTGTAATGTTTATTTGTTTATATTCTAAATTCTGATTCAGCCTGTATTTGGAATAAATGGCTTGAGCCTGGTGTTTCTGTGATGATAATAATGTTGCTCTGTGTTTTATGCGCAGTTGTCCGAGTGTATTTTCCACGCCTTTACCTTTAGCTCGTCCATGCTGGGAGAGGAGGTCCAGCTTCAGTTTGTCATTCCCAAATCCAAGGAGCAGCACTTTGTCTTCAGTCAGCAGGGCAGTCACCTGGAGAGCATGCGCCTCCCTCTCATCTCCAGCAAGGTAACACCAATGAAGTGGCCTTATGTTTAAAAAACACAAAACAAAACATGATTTATATATATTTTTTGACAAATATTAAAGATTTATTATATGTAACTCTTCTGGTGGAGAGTTTGTCAGAGGCTTGTCTTCTCTATTTTCTAAATTACAAGTCAGTCAAGTTTTGTCATTATCAATAAAAACACATGTTACAAGTCCTTGAACAAATGCAAGATAGACAACGTTAATACCAAACTGTGAAACATGCCAGGCAAAACAATACTATGTCCATCCATGATGATGAAGTGCCCATAATAATTTTAACAGAGACCAAATTAATTTGAAATTTTTTGTGTTTGACCCTAGGACCTGCATCTGTTGAAAAGTCCCATATTTACGCCGACTACAGGACGCCAGGAGCATGGTCTTCTGAACCTTTTCCATGCGATGGAGGGTATCAACCATCTGCACATTCTGGTGGTGAAGCATTTTGAAATGGCCTTGTACCGAAAGTACTGGCCCAACCACATCCTGCTCGTCCTGCCTGCTGTGTTCAATAACTCTGGAGTGGGTAAGTGACATCTGTGCTGCACAATAAGGTTAAATACATACTTTGGGTCTACTATAGTTCACCACAGTAATAAAATAAATAAAATGTTTTAGGTGCTGCGCGCTTCATGATCAAAGAGCTGTCGTACCATAATCTGGAGCTGGAGAGGAATCGTCTGGAGGAGCAGGGTGTGAAGAGGCAGGATGTGTGGCCTTTCATTGTCATGATGGATGACTCCTGTGTGCTGTGGAATGCCCACCAGCCTGCGGACACCAGGTGAGCACAACATGCACACGTACTGCTGCTGAAAGATTTACTGGAGACATGTTCATGAACCTCTGTTAGAAGTTATTTCACTTGTCATCATTTGTCTGTTTTTTTGCTGTACCTTGTGTATTTTAGTGAAACACCAGGAGGATCTTTTTTGACAAACGTGTCTCTGAAGTCGGTGCTGCAGCATATGGAGAGCACCCCTAAAATCTCACTGTATGCCCTGTGCGGGACCAGGAAGTGGAGCAGCGGCCTGTCCCTCCGAGCCCCCCTCAGCCCCTTCTGCCGCTGCCACCTCCACGACTTTGTGCTGCTCAATGTCGACTTGACACAGAATGTACAGTACGACCTCAACCGGTGAGTCTCTCTAATATTGCCTTCTTCTGTAGCACTTTTGTCCTATTCACACTATATGTGTGTGTGTGTGTGTGTGTGTGTGTGTGTGTGTGTGTGTGTGTGTGTGTGTGTGGCTATTGGCCTGAGCTACAGGTACAGCTGTGAGGAGGTGGACTTTAATCTGAGAGTGAACAGCAGTGGGCTGCTCCTCTGTCGCTTTAACAACTTCAGCCTCATGAAGAAACACATTCCAGTTGGGGGGAACAAGGACTTCCTGGTCAAACCCAAACTTGTGGTAAATTATTGTTTATTATTGTTATTGTTTGTAATAGTTTTAGGTAATTATTTCTTATTATTATTTTCAACTGACAATGAGCTTCTTTGTCTCTTCCTGTTCAGGAGATGGAAAATTCAGCCCTGATCAGCCCGTCCCAGTACGTGTGCGCCCCTGACAGTGAGCAAACGCTGCTGGACGCTCCAGCACAGTTCCTCTTGGAGAAGTTCCTTCAGAGCTGCAGCCACAGACTCTTCCCCATGGCCATTCACAACAGGGCTAACCCCGTCCTGTCCATTGACAGCTACCTGAACATTGGCCCTAAGGTAAGCACTCGTCCAGGAATATTTTCCACAATCTTGATGTCAGATGCATAACCACAGATAGTTCTTAATGCTATGTTCTTGATTTTGTTATTTCTTAGTAAATAAATAAGTGAGTGAGTGAGTAAGCAAATTACTGCTGCATGATTTTAATCTGCTATCATGTTTTACCAGATTTCAGTGTGTTACATCAACTCTCGTCCACACTCCACCAACCTGAACCACCAGGGCCTGGTCTTCAGTGGGCTGCTGCTGTACCTCAGCGACTCCTTCGTCGTCTCTGGACTCCTCAAGAAATTCCACTTTCTGAAAGGTGACCAAACTGTGCTTATACTTTACTTTTTAACTTAACTGTAATATTTAAAGGAAACAGCACTTGCTCTTCAGTTCACTGTTTATAATAAGCGTGTTCATCATACAGAATAATCTATCCATGAATTTCAGAATGATGAAAAATTGTATTAGTTATTATCGCAATTCACAAACAAAAAAGAACTATTTTGAATGAAGAAAAAATCTCAAAATCTCACTTATAACAGGATTTTATTACATTATGTTTTCGAGTCCATTATTGATTAACTCATCTGAAAACATAACATTCAGTGCATATTTTAGCCTGTTGTTGAATGTGTCCAGGTGCGACTCTGTGTGTGATCTGCCAGGACCGGAGCTCTCTGCGTCAGACCATTGTCCGACTGGAGCTGGAGGACGAGTGGCAATTCAGGCTCCGGGATGAATTTCAAACAGCCAACTGCAGCGAGGACCGGCCCCTGTACTTTTTAACAGGACGCCACGTTTGAATATTGAAACTTAAGAATCGTCCATTTTCAGTCAAAGTTTCCAAAAAGACTGCAAGTGTTTCTATGCATGGACTGGCTGACATGCACTGACTGTTGCAAGAAGATGGACACAACTATAGCTCTAATGATATAGACTCTCCTATGACAGAGCATCACTACAAATACAGCTTTGTTCCTGTATGTCATGTAACAGAGCCTCTAAAATGATAATGTGACTATTGAAGATTGTATTGCGTGTACAGGGCTGTCCTGCACATGCATTTTTATCTCAGGGTTTTAAAAAGGAGAAGAAAGGGAATCTGTTAAAGGGATTGCTTCCTTTACGATGTGTTATATTTTGCTGGTTTTAATTTAAGTTGATACCAAAGACATCCTCTGCTGCACCTTTTGCTTTTTAACATGCATCTGCTTCTTAATATTGAGAGTATGTTTTAATTCAGTATAACCATGCACCATAATTCATTCTTTAGTTTGTTTTATATGCTTCTCTTTTAATGAATTTAATCTGCAGCATTGAAAGTTCAAGTTTTTTTATTAAGCTTTAGCCAATCAATCAACAGCAATCACTGCCAAATATATTGACAAAAAGCAATCAGAATTTTGGGGAAAAAAAATTCCATCTTTGGTACTCAAACGAGCAGCAGGTCACTAAAATTTGTACTTGAAACAAGAATGTTTTTATATTTTCTGCACAGGGTTGTCCAAAGAAAATGCCTTATTGGTAATACACAACATGTTACCACTCAAGTCCCTAAAGTTTTCGGACCAACAAAAATGAAGAAACCATGTAACTGTGAGAAGAAAATATGATAAAAAACCCCAAAATGGAATAATTTCATTTTGGACTACTGTTTAAAAATGTTTACATTACTAATATATTGTATCACCCCTTTTACAATGAAGGGTCTCTAATGTTTTGTCTTTTTCTTTGCCAGTTTTAGTATTTGTGCAAGACAAGAAGAATCTACCTAGATGTGTGCTTACCGTAAATGTCTGTAAACTTTCTTAATTACGTTTTTGTATTGAAAAAGTCCATGTTGTATTCTTATTTATTGAACATTTTGGACTGATAATCATATTGTAATATTGGCATGTCACTTAGAACAAGTGGCTATGTCCCTTTTTGTTCAAAACCACTAACAAAGGTTTTGCACGTGACCCAGAATGATTTCTTATAGATGTGCTGAATGTCAATGTGGGGTGGTAAAAGTTAACTTGCACTATACAGGTCATCAGCAAAAAATATATTTCTCACAACAACAAATTAGCCCCTGATGTCTCATAAAAACGATGTCCATAAAAAGCTTTCCTATATATTAACACTTATGCAACTTGCTTTCACAATCTTGTCTGGACTACATTGCAGCTCAGTGGAAGCCTTGGTATCTCTGTGATCTACCTCATTCTGTTTTATTGTTTGAATATCATGAACACATGATCTTAGGGCCATGTTTTGTTGTTGAAATTTATGAATGTAATAAAACGACATGTCCATTTCCTGACACTGTATGTTGGTATTGTTTTTTTTTTTTGCCAACAATGTGGTCATTTGTATTACATATGGAAAAAAGTTTTGTGAGGGAGAATGTAGGCTGTTATAAATACACTCATGATGGCAATCTGCCCCTCAATGTCACTTGTGACTTAACAATTAGACACAGTTTAGTGTTTTCCTGCAATTTCTAAGCAGTGTTATATATTACATACATTCTATCATGTGTGGACCAAGTTTAAAGTAGGTCTTAAATGAGCTAATTAAGTTTATTTTGTGACATGACAGCCAGAACAGATTCAAAAACTCAGAAATAAGCAACTGAAAGATGAACAAACTTGAAGTATTAAACCAATAAAATAATGCATAAACTATAAACATGAAATAATGTTCTAATATTTGGTGTGAGAGTAATAATGTTGCCGTGATTTATGAAATGAGAGGAAAAATGCATTTTCAAATCAGTTTTAGAAAGGCATGTTTAATCTGATGTGCATTTCAGAAAACCCAGTGGATGGACAGATGTGAGGAAGCCCAGGCTCACGCTGTGCTTTGCTGCCCCCTGCTGTTGGAGGAGGAGAGCGCAGCGCCAGGTGAGGCCAATCAGCCAATGAGCGCAGGTGAGAATAAAAGCAACTCTAAGCTGAGGGGATCTGCGCTTTTCTCTCTGAACCTGCACACTGAGTAAGTTTTTTTTCCTTATAACGCTGTTTGAACCATCTGGTGAGTTTCTTTTTGGTAATTGTTACTTCTGTGGTTTCATATGTCTCCCTATAACTTTACGTGGATGTGGATGTGCTGAGGGTGATTACAGGCTATAATATGCATGGGTTTGGGCAATGCAGTAATATAAGTAGGTTTAATTGTTGTAGGTATTCACCCAACCATATAGTTTATTGCCCATTCTGTGATGCAAAAGTGTATCTTTTATTTATTTTATTCATTTATTTTTTTTATGTATTTTATGGTTTTATTTATTGCTATCTTACGGCTTTGCTCTTATTTGATTTTACTTGTTTATTGTTTTAGGACTAATATGTTTTAATTTGTGTTTAATGAGAATTTATTTTATTATAATAATGTCGCTTTTTGTTTATTTGTGCAGCACTTTGGAAACTATTTATGAAATGTGCTATATAAATAAAGTGGCTTGGATTGGATAATTGCTATGGCAACGGTCCTAATTTCATTCTAAAAACTCATGGATCTGAATTTTCTTTTACATGAGCTAGAATTTGCTTACCTTTTTTTTTCTCCACTTTTCTACCACAGAAACGAGATGTCCGGCCGTGGAAAGAAGGTTGCGGCGCCCAAGGTTCCTAAATCGGTCACGTCCAAGTCTGTGCGCGCAGGACTCACGTTCCCAGTGGGGCGCATCAACAGGATGCTCCGGCAGGGGAACTACGCGGAGAGGGTCGGGGTGGGCGCGGCCGTGTACCTGGCCGCGGTCCTGGAGTATCTCTGCGCCGAAATCTTGGAGCTGTCGGGAAACGCGAGCCGGGATAACAAGAAGCACAGGATCGCCCCTCGTCACATCCTCCTGGCCGTGAAAAACGACGAGGAGCTGAACAAACTCCTCTCCGGGGTCACCATCTCGGAGGGAGGGGTCATCCCAAACATCCAGGCCAGTCTGCTCCCCAAGAAGACCAAAGCAGCGCCCGGCAAAGACTTCAGCGACATGGCTAAAGATGTGCAGTCACAGGAGTTTTAAAGGACACTTCTATGCAATTTTAATCCTTGTAATAAATGTTTTGTTTTAACTAAATCTCCATGTTGAATGTTGCAGCGTTAATGGGTCAGCGTAAATGAGCCGTATAGAAATGATTCCACGTCAGGTTCATATACATTACGCAGACTTTGGCTACTTTAGTGATGCGTCTTGGCCACGTCTTGGCCTCCCTGCGCGCACCACTAGGCGTCATATTTTCCTCAGTGATTGTGTGAGGCTGTAGGGCGAGAGTTTAAGCCCAACCATTCTGCAGGTCTATGTCCTCGATACTGCTTGGCCTGGAATATCGGTGAACATTTTAATTACTCAAATGGCCTTTTAAGAATATATTTCCTTTTCACTTCTCCACAGAACTGTTCTGTAACGAGGCACCACCTATAGATGCCTTTAAGACAATTGCTCAAATTAATGCCATACTGTGGGACACGGGGAAAGCAAGAACCGGTAATACAATTAACTACACACTGTAGTAGTTGCTAATTAGTTAAGTAAACATTTGTTGTGCCTTCACTGGGGTGGGGTTATTTTGTCTACAGTTGATTGCTTTGAAAAATAAGTGACACTGAGAAATCAAGGAAACCTCTTTATTAAATTTAACACCATCTTGATGTGTGTATATACAAGCATCTTTAAAACCTTATGGCTTCATATTTGTTTTTCCTTTGATAATTTTTCTGCATGGATAACAAGTACAGTGTGCCTACTGACACACTTATGTTGGAGGTCATTGTAGAAAACAAAACATGATGCATTTTAGCAGAATACCGTTTCTCAATCAAAATGAATCAAAAATCCTGAATAAATAGATTTTATGGCTTGCAGTTTGGTCATACCAAACATGTATGCCTTCACCATCAGGAATTATTGAGACCTTTGAATGCCTTAGTGGAAAAACAAAACTCACCCTGGTTCACATGTGCTGGCAGAGAAAGCCAGTTTTTATTTCATGTGGACAGGTCCAGTATTTACAGACATATTATGCAGATCAGAACATTTGTATTTTAAAAGATTTACAACAATCTCCACCATAAAATTCTGACCTGTCCTCCAGCTCTGTGTTAAACTTTTAAAAATGTACTCTAAAGAATGTAATTGTTTGGTCACATGGCAGAGCCATTCTCCCCATTTCGTTATTGCCAACTCATTCACAGTTGGATCATTGTTGGCAAAAGTGAATCAGGAACAAGCATCAAGAAGTTCAAAAGTTGAATGTGTCATGTCTAAAGTAGTACTTTCCTTCCTAGGACATCATATTTTTATGCCTTCATACATGTTGTTAATCTGGCATCCTCAGACTTCATATACATAACTGATCACTGGCATTTTCACAAAGGAAACACAATAGAGTGCTACATCAATGAGTTAGAATAAAATAGAAAAAGGCCATTCTTGTAGTTTTCCAGTCCAAAGTGAAAGCTGTATTGTTACGAACTATTCCCAATATTTCATGCAAAGTACCACCTCAGACATTATTTGGCTTTCAAATGACTGTGGTTAAAGCCGATGCTAAAATGGGAATAATCCAGTCAGCTCTAGGACTGAACTAGAACCAAAGCAGGACTGAACAAAGATTGAAAGTTTTCTTTAGAGCAGGAATATACTAGGATGGAGCTCATTTGAATCTGCAAAGAGCAAAACATCTGAGGCATTTGTATTGTTGCGATTATGGCTTAATACTTGAGAAAGAAACTTATTAAATACCATTTTTATATATAAATTACTCTAGAATGCTAAAAACTCTACTTCTACTGAATAAAATTAATTTCACTTTTAGATTTCAACTACTTGAAATTAATTTCATTTAATTCTAATTGTTGTTGATGTATGACTGCAAAAGATTTCTTCAGCATTTGGAAAATATTTTCATACATCAAACACATGAAGGAGTTAGACATGATTTATAAACAAAAACAGTGCAAATTCACATTCCCAAGTCATAAATTAATTTGTTACATTTAGGACATTACATTTGGTGCATTTAAAAAGGTGGAAAGGTGCATACAATAAGACAAATGTTAGTTAAATTAAACTACACAGGACAATAATGAACAAATGCATGAAATGCATGAGGTATAATGGTTTTACAGTGCTTAAAAGTGCTTCTTTAAATTGCACAAAAGAGATTTTTGCTAACCATTACAATTTTGGGCACATATTCAGCTATATGCATTGTTTGAAGTAATTTTGGAATAATGATTTGTCACAAATTTGTTATTGAAAGCACTGCAATGTGTGCCATTTTAATAAATATATAATCTTTGCTTAAGGGAAAAGAAAGATCGGATGGAATGATGGAGGAAAGGGACAAAAGAAAGGTCAAAAGCAGTGGTGGTACAGAGTCCAGTCCAAATACTGGAGGCCTCAGCAGAGATATTCTGTCAGCACAATGTGGTGATTAGATTGTGATGCATTATGGGATATGGTAAGGCGATATAAGAACAAGGTAGAATGACAGAGAGGCTGAGGTGAAGGACAAGCAAACGCACAACTCATACGAATGCAATATGACCTATAGAAATTGAATGTAAAAGTGTAAAAATAGGAATAAAACTAGAGGATGAGGTGATATCAGAAGAGGTCCTGGAGGCGGCTGCCCTGTTCAATGACGGCCTTGGCAAACTGTTTAAAAACTCGGTCCATGTAAGTGCTCTGCCGCGGCCACAGCCCCTCCAGGAATCCAATATGGCCACCGTGACAAGTGATGAGCATCGCCAGGTTTGGGTTCTGCTTCACCGCCTCCACCGGGATGGCTGCAATAGATGACAGTGTATTTGTTAGAAGCAAAATTTTATAATACATATCTAAAACTACATTT
This sequence comes from Scartelaos histophorus, assembly GCA_000787155.1. Classification (NCBI taxonomy): domain Eukaryota; kingdom Metazoa; phylum Chordata; class Actinopteri; order Gobiiformes; family Gobiidae; genus Scartelaos; species Scartelaos histophorus. The sequence continues at coordinate 27,178 of KN489405.1, forward strand.
GCAGAGAAACCTCATCTTCTGTGCCACCATGTTGCTCAAAATGATTAATATGATATTCCCTCAAAAATGAACATAAAAACTCCTTTCTCTTAAAATGAATTTATGGGCAGAAAGTCTGAAATAGCAAATTTTTGGATAAACCCTGTTTAAAAGGGGAACCCAGACACAAGGAGAACATGCAAAATTGTGATTAGGGTTATAATATAATCATAAGAACTAAAACAGCTGAATATGTCACATGAACATTTGATTTCATGAAGTTAATCACATATTAGCGGAGAAATTATCTATTGGATAACATGAATGAAAATGAATGAAGGATTTCAGTGTTGTTTCTGATTTGAATAATATTGACACTAAAGTTTTACGCTGTGACATGCCTAATGCTAACTTATATTTAATGTAACTTACCATGACTGGGGGAGAAGACATCATCAGCAGCATTAAGGCAAAGCAGTGGCACCTGCACTGACTTTAGCCTGTGGATGGGACTAGCATCTCGGTAGTAATCATCATTTGTGGGGTAACCAAACATTATGGACGTAAACCTCTCGTCAAATTCACGAATGGTCTTTGCCTACAAAAAAGATATTATCGTAATTGCACTGTTTTTTGCTGTTCTTTAGAATACATTTCATTTATTCTAAAAACAAGTCATACCTTCATTACGTGATCAATGTCGTAACACTTTTCGAGCACGGGTCTGTGTCTTGCGGGCAGATAAAAATAAAACTGTCATCATCAGCTGTCATATAAAATGAGTTGTGTAAAATGAAGTCTATATAAATGCTGACAAGACTGTGGCAAAAATGAATGAGCGGTACAGCTAATACCCTAAAGGAATTCAGAAATAGAAGCACAAGTTTACAGAGGTCATGCTTTTTTGGTGCAACTTCCCACACACTGGCTGTATAGGCCTATTATCTATGAGTTTCATAGTGCTGGGAATTAAGACTGATAATATCGCAATTCAATATGAAGAAAATGTACACAATGAATATAAAACATAATGTAAAAATCATCATCAACACAATCATCAAAAACGTACCCAGCATATTTAGGCTGAGTTCTTCTCTCAAATTGAAAATACTCAATAAAAAACAAACAAATTCGACTGTGTTTTCAAACTCCATTCACCTTCACTACAATCATTTAAATTTCAACTCTGCAACTGCCAATCTATACTGAACAAAAAGTAAATGGTGGCCGTTAACTTAAAAAATACCACTACATGACATCCTCACAAGGTGCAAACAGAACATTTTGAGGTTTGGAGATGTACACAGACTAATAAAAAAAGAGTTACTCAAACATGCGTGAATGAAACAAAACACAACTTATGTATTTTTAATAAGGTAACACCATTATACCGTGCTGCTTTAAGTACATGTTTAATCGTTACCTGAAAAATAATACTTCTTTGAGCTATACTGACAAACTAACACTCAAAATCCCTATAATTTTAGATGTGGATTTACTGCAGCATGATGTTAAGCTTAGTGTATGTCTATGCTTATAGCTGACCTGTGCACGGAGGCCTGTAGGCAGCTAGTGAGGTAGGAGTTGAAGAGGAATCGGTCCAGAGGTTTTTCCAGAGACGCGGTGCACTCAAACACATCCCAGCCCGCGGAGAAGACCACGCCTCCTTTCAGACACGTTTCACGACCCTTACGACCAAGGTAGTTTGCCAGCATCATCCTAAAAGCAAAGGGGAAAGGAGAAGGGGTGAGAAAAATGTTATATAAGATTTTGCCTGTGTTAATCTCTTATTCGTCAAAGTAGTGTCCATAGTAAAAGTAATTTGAATTCAGTCAGCTGTACAAAAGCTTTTAAGTGAATAGTTACTGTGAATACTCATCTAAGAGGCATCTTCAGTTCTGGCAGAGTTATCTAAGTCACTTAAAATATCTGTCTGAAGGGAGGAATTAACTACACTGAAACTAATACATTCAAGTAGTGAACTGTAAACTGTTAATCTGTGAACTGTAATTGCATAATCTTTCAATTACAATAAAATTATATAGAATATTTTGATACAGCCTTCCTTTAAACTGTAACAATAGTTTCAATATATTGTGCAGCCCTGTAAAAACAGAGCATTGCTGTAAAGGTCTCACATGCAGTTTGGCAATTACTTAACTTGGATTATTAAAAAAAAACAAACAGCTTCCTAAATGAACACTTGGTTTGATGTATTTTGGTGCCATTTTTATTGGCAAAAATTAAATAATTGATACCATTTAGCAACGGCTGGACTCACATCTCAATGCTAAACTCATTCTGCTTTATGATCCATACAAGAGTGTTCAAAAATAAAACATACACACAAGTGCACTTCACTTCTGCAATGCTTAGTTAGTCCCCTTGGACTATTTGCAGAAAGAGGACGAGAAAGCTGTTGGACAAAAACAGCTGGTTCCACTACTGGGTTCAGTATCTTAGAATGTACAATTGATGCTAGCTATTAAATTATTAACAAACGAGAGGTTTTATTCAGATCACAACATAATGACTTCCTTTTGGTTTTCTCTAAATACAGTCACTTATTTGCCACTTATGTCCTTCCTGGCAGGGTGTAATGTAGCCTCATGCTCAAGAGATTGAGTGTTAAATGGAAACCACTTCAGTTATAGTAAATCATGTCAAATTAAAATATCATTCCCTGTAATGATTAGCTGTAAGTTATAATGAAATATTTAACTCAACTGTAACAAAATGTGAACCACAAAAGCTGAAAATGTTAGACTCTAGTCTAGAATGTCCTCTTTACAGTTCAAAACCTGTTAAACTAGTGATAAACCTCGACAGACTGGTCTGAAATGCATGGTCGACCTTAAGCAGTTGTTTTCCTTCCTTCTAGGTAAGATCAAATTGCAAACTGTATTCTGAAAAATAATTCTATGGAAAATTCTTAATACAATTTTGATACAGTGATAATAAAATACATGCCGTTTTTTTTAGACAACAGAATACAATAATATTGCAATATTATTGCAAGGTGCAATAATATTAAAAACTACTAATACTAGTTCTGACATACTCATACCAGTAGTACTAGGACCATTCAAAAACTAGGAAACACTGTCCTATTAATGTCATTTTTTTTTCATAAGAAATATTACTTCAGTGTAGTATCATTTTCAATACTATGTTGGTTTAGATTAGTATCTATTTATCTTTTTTGGAGCAAACAATTCTAAATCTTGATTTCTGCTGTTACATTTTTCCCCAAATGGTCCATCTCTAATACAAGGTCATAGACTTGTAGTGTCTTGAAGAGCATAATGTGTGCGAGGTTTCTGATGCGATGATGGTGGAAGTCATATGGAGGAGTGAAGCTTGATTACCCGCCCATGGACACTCCAGCCGCCATGAGAGGAGCAGCTGCGTAACTCTTCTGGATGTGCTCAATAACAGTCTCCAAGTCCTCTGTGTTAGCAGCGCAGTATGTCCTTGGTGTCTGACAGAAAAGACAAATACAAAACAGGTTAAAATTATAATGACATTTGTTAATAGATCAAGTTATGGTATGTTTTGTATTCTTTTTATACTGAGTATTGTTTTAAGTTTGTGTTTTACTAATTTTTTATCATTTTAGTTCTTGGATTTGAGATGTTACAGTATTTCACAATAAGCATCACTGTTGGAAATGTGCTTTGTTTGTAAAATGTGCTATTGAAATAAATGGGATTGGATAATTACATATATAATTACATTTACCTTTCAATAGTAGTTCACATTATACACTTTTAAAGATTTTATATATTTTTTTTATAACTGGCAAGAGAATTAAGAATCTTAATTACTATGGATGTATGGATTGTGCATGACTATGGGCGAATGCAGAGCTAATTGTCTTTCCCTCTTTAAAGAAAATCAATACATTTGATTTTGCTGATGCAATATTTAAAAGGCAACAGAAACAAGCCTTTTAGTGTGACATTACATCAAACTCCATTGTCACAAGATAATTTCAAAACATTACAACCAACAATTATTTTACAATAAAATAAACAAGAAAGTATGGTTATGAATATTAAAAATATGAATGAAACAGGTCTACAGGACTGAACCAGGTGTCAATTGGGTCAATCCCCAGTAAAACTCTGTTGAAAACTAGAACTGAACCAGGTTTAATATAGATCTCAACGAGACTAACCATGAATCCTAGACTAGAACTAAAGAAGAAAAAAGTGTTTGAAAGCTAAAGAGCATTAAGTCACCGAGACACTGAGGATGCACTGTAGTGAACAAGACAATAATTTCCCATTTTGTTAAGACAAATTCTCAGCATTCTGCTCACTTCCTGCTTTTCAATGGCCTTCATTAAAATTCAAGCTTGTGAGCTCCACTATTCTCTGGAGGCTACACTGGGACATCTGCACACAGTTTATCTAATTAATCTACAACACTGAAAAGACCTAATATTTAGACAATGTAAGCTTTCTATATAGCAGGCTGTGGTAAGTAATGCATTGCTTTGTACAGTATATCTGGGGCACTAGCGCAAAGGGAGATAGAGGGCATCCTTCACACTGCGGGTCATTTAGATGCACTGGCCTACTTAGAAAACAGACAGTTCACATTTAATAGCCATACAAAAAACATTCAGAGCAATGCACAGAAATACAGAATACACAAGCCATTGTGTGATAAAGGGCCAATTAGGGCTGCAAAAACGAATCAGAATAATGTGGCTAACTGACTAGTGCAATAATAATTGATTATTTTCATTAATTGTTATCTGGATTTTATTACTCTAAAACACATGCCACATGTAAAAAAAACAATAGAAAAACAAACCAACAAAAAAATTTCTAAAAAAGAATGATTAGTTGCATCTCCAGTGCCAAAGCTGCTATGGTAAACATGCAGAATTAAAAGGCAGCCACATTAGAGCTATGTGCCCTTATTTTCAATGGTTTAAAGTAGACAAAGATGTAAATAGTTCACACAGACCAGCTTTTGATTAAAACATTCAGAGGAATTATGAGTTAAGCCACTGTGCAGCTCTGTCACAGTGCAGCACTGTGCAAAAGATGAAGACTGACTTAGATAGAATGATTTCATGAACACAGATTTGAATTTGAGTTTATTACAAAGTGAGTATTGGGCCAAGGATAAGAAGACTGCTGTGTAGATTTAAAAAAAAAAAAACAAGAATGTTGTCCAGTCACAAACTTCACTTGCATGAAATGTTGCAGTGTTATGTATATACTCCACTCAGTTTTGCTTTGCCTCTGTCAATGCATGAAGACATGAACATAGACATTTTATGCATGTGAATACTAGAGATGTGCCAACAGGTTTGTGAAAGAACTACCTCCTCTCATACTTTAATTCTAAATCTCCTTTTATAAATGGGCTTCATTGGGACCATAAATGGGACCCAGCTATTAACAATTTAAAACAAAATATTGTCTTTTCAATAGAAAAAAAAGTGATCAGCAACTGTACAGTCTGTGGGTGGGACCATCACTTTGGCAGAAGTGCATGTTATGCACTTAGCATGCATGTCTTTTTTGTGTATTTCGGTGCAGCATTCTTCATTTCATTACATAGCTTCTACGTCTGCCAGAGACTTTTACATGATACAGTGATACACTCTAGGATATCTCTGTGACATCTCAGAAGAAAGCGGGGGGTGCTTTTGTTGGCTAAATATACCAGAGAGTGACCGAGTGCGAGGGAACAGATTAGGCCAGGTGTCAGAACAGCATGTGCTCCACAAGGTCATATTCCTCTGGTTCGGCATTAAAATACTGGATCTGCCTGAAACTTAATCCCCGCTGGGTAACAACAGAGTCTGGCCCTGGGTCCGACCCAAACACGTGCACATTAATACAGTGCTCTAATATGGGTCTTATGAGATAACATGACACCCTTGAGCCATTTATTTGTTTATATTTGTAATGTATTAGTTTGTATTTGTTTCACTGTATTTCTGGGAGCATTCACAGTTGCTTTGAGTGGTTTCAAAATATTTCTGTCAAAATGATCTGTCCTGAAACTTCAAACTTTTGTCTTGTCATACTGACAAGACAAAAAGTAAAATAATAAATACTAATACTCAGAAAGGATTAACATTAACATTTGGGAAATTTTAAGTTTTGTAGATTTACCGCCGCTCCGCTTTATTTGTTTTTGTGGTTTGATGATGAATGCATTAAAAAAAAAGTATTGTCCTTACCAGCAGAGTCTCTCCACACACCCCTCTGTTGTTGAAGACCACACATCTGAAACACAAATTAACATAAAAATACTTTTAAAACACTTTTTGCTGATTAGGCTAAAATGGTGTTGACTAAAACTAAAACTATAAAAAATGCTTTACTGTTTTTACTGTTTCTTCATCTGAAGATTATGCTCTTTGATATTTAAAATAAAAATACAGAAAACAGGCCCCTGCCCCCTTGCCAGTCCAGAATGTCATCTCTCTGTATTTTTTATATAGATATCTCTCTCACAGAGTTTAGAGAATCACTCATTGATTGATGTTTTTCAGTTCCCTGTGATATTTTTCCCATGTATGTCCCTCATTTTCTAATTTACCTTGCCCATTTGAAAACTGGTAGATTCACTGGTGACCAGACTCACATCTTTGTCAACTATTGAACAAGTGTGTATTCTGGATCCCAGGCAACATGTCCCCATCTGCAGGAGTGATGTCATCTCATTCTCTCATTCTCATTCGCAACATAACAAACTACAGAACGGTTATGTGTTTATGTCTCCATTACGGCCCACAACCTTATACAGGCATAAATTCTCCCCAGTCATCTCTGATCTGCAGTGTAACTAAGCAGACTGTCCCAGCTCAGTAAGCACGAGGGGGGTGAGGGGGCAGTGGAGGGGTACTGCTTTGCACACATTGCAGCATCAACTGGAAGCTGGTATGGTCTAAGCTGCAAAGCCTGTACCAGGATAAGCTCTAATTCATTAAGCTACACAGACAGACACTAGCAAGCAGGGGTGAGGGGTAGCAAGATGGAAGATGCTGAGTTTGGCTGTTTTTTATTTATTTTTTACTAATTCTCTGCAAAAGAATGAGCGCGGAGAGCAAAGGGATGTCCTGCTTGAGAAAAGAGAAACCGTGGAGAAAGTGCTTTTGTCTGCAAATGCATGTGCTTCGTTTGGCTCTTTACTAAAGCGGCCCCTGACATAGAGCTTAGATGTCCACTTTATAATGCAGTTCACCTCAACTGATCCCAAACCAGAACAAAGATCCAGCTACTGCTTTTTTTGTAATATATAGTCTTACAATTTGTCTTTCAATATGCAAGTGCAATGCGTAATAGGATGCTAAGAGCTGTATGCACCAAATAGTGTTTCTGACTTAAGCTTTTTATCTAGGGTCAAGTAGATTTAAGGGGGGTTCAATGGATAAAAATGCAGCACTTTGCACTGCTGTGTCTGTAGTCTAAATGTTTAAAAATACATTTTGGTGGCATGTTATTAAGATTTTAGTGAATTGTATTAAATAATTGTACTGTTTATTTTTCTTGAAAAATGTTATGACCGGGCACTCATCAGCAAAAGATCAAACTGAAAACTATTCTGTTGCTATTTTTTTATTTTGTAAATTGCTTGATGATTTTAGCATTGCACCAAACATATTCGAAGGCCTGAATCATAGACTGTATAAAAAGTGGACTAAGGGAGTTTGGCATGGGCCTGATCATATTTGACAGTATTGTAGAGCAGTAAACTGGAGCATGATATTATGTAATGTTAAGTGTTTTAGGGCTCTTTATAGGGAGTGCTACCCCTTTGCCCCGGCCTGAGTCCATGGCACCCACCTGTATCCGAGCTCTCGGCTCTGCTGGACCATGTGCAGGATGTAGGACTCTCGGCTGGTGCCCGTGAGGCCGGGCAGGAGCAGGACAGTAGGTCGACAGGACGGGTCGGGGTGCGAGGAGCTGTCGTCGTTGTCAAACCAATCCAATGAGATCTGTCCTCCATCTGCTGCTTTAATAAGCTCACTGCAGAGACAGAAAGACACGCAACGCTCAGGTCAAGAGCAGGCTATTGTCTCTCTGTCATATAACCATGTGATTTAGCAACATACAAGGAAATAGAGTTAAAACAACAAAGCTAAAAACTGCTTGAAAATGAAAAATGGATGCAAAACAAAAGGTTTGTAAATAGATTACATGATTTATGAAATAAAGGCAATACAAGGTGAGTTCCATACATTTAGGTTATAACAGCTACATCAGTTTAGTTTATATGTTTATAGAATATTGTTAAAATAAGATATACATTATATTAAAGACGTAAAAGTTCGTACTTCCTACATTTCCCACTGGATGCCACAGACTTGACTGCAGTGCACTCTCTCGACACTGAGTTAAAGTTTTCGTCAGGAGTTCTAAACTAGAATATAAGCAGATAGTGTGCACGTTTTTTAAACTAATGCTAGAACTGATATCCATCCTTAGATAATTTAGTTTGAACACAGCTGAACCACTTTGATAAAATAATGGACCACTTAAAACAAATATTTATTTTTGATGACACATCCTGTAAATAATAATTATAAATAATAAGTCTTTCATTCTTATCTTCTGGTACCTCTGTGTCATTGCCAGTGGGGGAGTTTGCTTCACTGTGAGTCCAGTTCTCGCTGACATTCTCTAGCATCCGTTTTTATCTGAGTGCTTAGCAACAAGCCCAAACAGATAAGAAGCACAATGCACCAGAGGATTGTAACGGGCAATTGGTTTTTTTGGCTGCATCCTTTGCTTTTGGCAGATGAGGTCATTCAATCCCGCTGCGGCTGCTGCTATATTACAAACCCACACATGCCCACATTAAAAGAGTAGAGACAAGTAGGACTGCCTCCCGCCTGAAATTACAGAACCAAAGTGAAATATACACCAGGGGTTAAAGTGGACAAAGGCCTGTCCCAAATGACTAGGCTCAAGGTGGAGAGGGGAGCGGCGGTAATCCTCTGCTCGGACAATGACATGAGTGGAATTACACCTGGACTGCCCGCTACAACAAATAGGATGGTTTTCACACAGCTCGTCCTTGCGTCAACCTTGGATAACTTCATCGCAGGGGGACGTCCAGTGTCCCCGTAGGAAATGTGATAATAACCTTAGAAAATGTGACCATCACTCTTTC
>KN489405.1:36352-55391 GCA_000787155.1 Scartelaos histophorus
TTATGGGAATATGTGTCTCCTTGACTGAGGAGACGGGAGATGAATGTACTTGAGAGGGACAAATAATGTTGCTAATATGACACAACTCACGTTAAAGTGACATAATATAAGAATAAGTGGATATTATCTATATATTTTAACTGGAACTTAGTCAATAAATATAACAAGATTATAAACCAATCAGCAAGTGCACCATGCAGAGGTAATAAAGGGCAGTACATAATTATGACCATAAATTGCAGTATCAGAACTTTCATTATTATAATTATGTATCATTATAAATATAAATAGTTCCTGGTTTTGTAATGTCACTATACTGTATCCTGAGTACACAAGCTCTGCAATGGAAATCAATCAGGGTGGTCAAGGCTATACAATAGTTCTCTTTATATTATGTGTTTGGAGTGTTGACTAAGCAAAGATTTCACTACAGTTGTGAAAGAATTAAGAAACATGCAGTGCTACTTAGCGAGCGCACACTGTTTCACGATGTTAAACCCCCTCTGTCACGTGCTTGACCTACTCTATTTCAATGTTAAGATTCAAATAGGGGAATGCAATAATTACAGTTACAGTCTCTAAAAGAAATAGAACAATTTATAAACTTACTTTCTATAAATAACTCCAGGTTTGGCTGTAACAAACGGTCTTAGCAGAGTCTGAATTCGGCTCTCCCAGCACCAGAACGTGGGGTAGTAGGTCTCGGACACAACAGGACAATGATCCCTCAAGAACTGGTAGAACTTTTTACCCCCGGAGATGAGCTGCGGCTTCTGCAAAATACAAAGAGCTTGTAGATTACATTACATTCCACTCCACCACTTTGGCATATAGTGATGATGTAGCATATTACTCTTACACACACTACCACCTTATCTCTTTTATTCGTAGTTAATACATTATAATGTATGATTTATTGGGTCATACTGGAATGCAGTTGTAATGCTGAGAAAGAAACAGAGCAGCCAAATAAGATAATTACTAAGACTTATAAAGCACTGTCTTTCAGGATAAAAAAATAGAGGCTTAACAACACATGTGCAGTTGCAGACCTTGACCCCAGTACCGCGTAATGACACGTGCAGGTTTGGAACTGGACTTTTATGACACAACAATTATACGTTTGTACAAAAGGGCAAAGTTTCAATTCAATAACATCAGGGCCATTTTATTGATTTGGTAAGTGGTCACTTTATATCTTTTTAGTTACATGTTGTGATATTGGTTTAATAAATATGATTATGAGATTTTGAGATTTCTTAACTATAAACAGCCGTAGTACTGGCCCAAGCATAATAACATAGTAATAACGCAGCCTTTAGTGAAGGATGTCCAGTGTTATATTGCATAAGACACCGGTATGTAATGCTAGCTTAGCCAATGCCGATAAGTGACCATATCCGAGCAGATGACCTTACGGCACTACGATTACTTCAGAGAAATATGCAGAAACACTCGGGTGCATCTACCTATTAAGTAGATTTTAGCGTTTAATGACTATAACATGTGTGTTTGAAGCGTGGCATCACCAGACATGTGCAGAAGAGCTTTAGCGCCGGTGTAGACCGAGGCAGCCTCACCATCAGTACAGTGACTGCACCATTGTATCACCGCTCAATAACAGCGGGATACAGCATTTCTCTCTATAATGTAGCCCATAAAAAGCAGACAAATCTGCGCAAACTTTTACTAAAACTGTTAAAATACGACAACACGCACGCATTTACCTTTGCTACTGATAGTAAATAGTAGCAGGTGTACGCAGCACTAAACCCCAGCACCAGGGAGAATCCTATACCGGAGTCGAAGAGTCCAACTTTCACTTGATTCTCCACATAATGTGACAGGTCCCGAGTCAAAATGTTGAAATTGAACTCCGGCGAGATCATTGCAATGTCCCTGTTTCCCTCCGCTCAGAAGGACGGGCAGCTCGACGGGACTCTGCAGTGCGAGACTGAAATGAAGGAGACAGTCAAGGGGACCCGCCGCGGAGAGGAAGAGGCTGAGCGCAGAGACGCCAGGAGGGGGCGCTGTTTCACCACACATGGGCCTCTAGTATAACGACGAGGGCGCCGCATGGTGGTAACACATGCGAAGTACGGCGACAGGACACAGGTAATCTGATTAAAATGGTCCAGTATTATCTCAAATAAAGGGAGGGAGCTTAACATAAGCGTATTTATTTTACTAGGCTCGGCTGCTGATTGGAATCAAGACGTATTGTGCTGAAGGTGGCAAGCAGACAGGTGACAACATAGTGCACATTTTATACAGTGTTTTTCAAACATCTGTTTTAGTTGGGGCAGACTTTGAAAACAACATCAAACAAACCACAGCAGCATCTACTACATCTACTTTTTATCCGATCTATAACGTCGTGCATAATATGGTCACATTTCGTGATTCATAATTATTAATGCTGAAGGATTCTCCATAATGGTATATTATTCAGTTAGATCAGTGTGTGAAATGTGTTAACTAAAATTTTATATTTATTTTTTCAATCTGGAAATACTTCAGGGCATACTAGTGTTCCACCCAGTCAAAGGTGGGCCGTAGACTAGGCACTTATATTTAGGCTACTACTGAGGCTCTGATTTAATTTAGGTACAATTTAACAAAATGTAGGCCTACTTGTCAGAGGAAAAGTTGGCAAAATTCTGGAAATCTAACCAATAACCTGCCAATACTGAGAGGAGAATAATATATCATGATCAATGAAGTCAAATAGACTGAGGCGACAACAAAAGCGACCCAAAGTTAAGGCTTATTCTCACCAACATAAGCCATCCATTCCCCCTAGGAGACAACTGTCAGGGAAAGAATGAATGAAAAAACTGAGCCTAAATGTAACAACAGTGGCTGGAGATGAGGATTCAAAAAGTTATCCGTCTTTTTCTCAGTAGGAAGATTTGAGGAAAATGATTAGCACTTTTACCCAAAGCCTAACAACAAAGTCGAGGGTACTATGGGTGAGCAAAGGCTCAGAGGACAAAGCAACTATGAAACTGCACAGCCAAAGGAGACAAAAATCAAGGGGAAAAAACAGCAAAAAACATCTGATTTAGGTGCCACCAGTGCAATGAGCAAGAAGAACAACATTGGTCTGGAACTGACTGGAAGGAACCATGGAAAGATGGGGTAGACCACTTGAGACTTGAAAAGTATCAGATATTAGCATTCAAATATCCAGATTTGTCCTATTTTATTGTTAAAAGTAATAAATTCTGTTTTCAGTCTCTGGACTTGTATCAGTTGATACTGCATATTGCCGGATACTTAACGCTTATATTGAAATTGGTACTGGAATTGAAAAAGCTGAATCATTGAGTCCCTTATATTGTATGCACATTGAGTTAGCTAAGTATGTTAAATTAAAAATGATATTTTGTATGTATTTATTTACATTTAATAATGACAAATGAAAATGCACTTTTTTACATATGCAAAGATGCAGATGATTTGCAATGCACATCACTTACACAACAGTCTTTGTGTGTGTCTCGACTCACATATGCATTTATTTTGACAATACATTGTAATGCAATGATTCACATCAAATTAACTTATATCAAAAAAGGTTTTTATAGGGCTTGTGCCATAACATGGACACTTTATGTTTGTGCAGTGCACAAATGGACAATGGACATTAACATTGGACACGTGTACCTTGTGACTGGAGCCTCACCATACTGTATGTGTGAGTGTAACTGTGTTTTTTAAGCTGCGGGCAGTGAGCCCATGACAGACAATAAAGTTTAACTTATCTTATCTTATGTAGCCCATGTGTTAAGCCTGTGTTAACTAGAGGCATAATCCTCATTTTCTGGCAGCTTCCCTTAGCAGTTTCCCAGTAGACACAATAACAAATAATTAAATTAAATTATTGTTTTTCTATGTATTGTTTGTTTTGTTTTGTTTTTTATGGCCATACAAATAACTTGCCTGCGTGCTGCAGTATTTATTTACTTTTTGTCTGCCTGCATTTGCTGCACATAATAACATAACAATGTTAAGCATATTTATGTATTTATTGCTGAGGTTTAAAGTGAAGAAAATACTTTAATATATGGCCACTGTAAGTCTACTAAATGTATTTCCTCAATTTTGATATCACTTGCTGATGCTCAAAGTTTTACAATTTGTGAGCCCACAGAAACTCGTGTATCAGTTGTGTGTGTTAAACCACGGTTAACTGTGGTTAAAGTGACTTAATATGTGGTTAGCATGTAGTGAAAAAGCTTCACTTCAAAAGCTTCAGGTCAAAAGCTTTGCACACTTGAGAGTTTTGATCAGGTGTTGATGGTGTTGATACTTGCAGAGGCCCTCGGCCTGCAGGGCGCATGCGCAGCAGGTTCGTGCTGTTGTGCCCAGCCGCTCGTCTTCGGGCTTTGTCGTTCAGCTCTGGAGCTAGTTGTTGCTTCTGGGTCTGAGCGATTATTTACAACAATGGCGACGCGTTTATTATGAGCTAGCTCCAGAAAACTACCCCTGGTTAACACACGGACAACCGGGTGGACTTAGCCCAATATCAACAAGCAACAACTGTGCATCCGGAAGATTTTTTTTTAATTTCAGCAAAAGAGAGGTGCATCTGCTAACTGTGCTGTAGTTAGCTAACACATCGACTCGCTAGCCTGCTGCTAAGTTGAATAGGTTGGAGAAGAGCCTACTATCGATTTGACTCCTCACGAAATATGGAAATTGTGCTTTGTGCTTAGTTTTTTTCTTCACTGCGAACCGCGGGGACGCACTAGCAGCGTGATCGTGGACTCACTTTTAGGGACTCCTACAGCCGTGTAGGTAGCGGACCAGGCTACTTTGCTAACAGGCTAATCCCGTGGATTGTTTGATTTCTCTGTGGACTTGAGTCTGTACAACTGTTCAAGGCGCAACAGTAGCTGGCTAGCACGCAACTCTAGCCTGCTGAATTTCTGTGGCATTGCGATACACTTTCGTAAATGACCACGGGTAGGAACAACCGAGCGATGATGGAAGGAGTTGGAGCCAGAGTGGTGCGTGGACCTGACTGGAAGTGGGGCAAACAAGACGGAGGAGAGGGGCATGTGGGCACCGTGAGAAGCTTTGAGAGTCCGGAGGAGGTGGTCGTGGTTTGGGACAACGGAACAGCTGCTAACTACCGCTGCTCTGGAGCGTACGACGTGAGGATACTGGACAGTGCTCCTACAGGTAACACGCTCACCTGATGCGCCATCTCTTATAGAGAAGTTCCTTTGGATGCAAATAAGTGCACGTGTTATTCAGTTATTTACATGAATACACTTACTGTTTTGCTCAATGTTCAAGATTTAGTAGATGCTGAAGATGAAACGTCTGTTTAACGTTTACTATTTTATCATGATGGCAATAAAGGCCAGCAACTTCCCTGCTTCCCTTTGTCAGTGGCATTAATTGGGAGGGTTTATTTTTTCCATTTCTTTTAATTCAATGTTGTTTAATTATGCAGTGCACCATGAACAATGTTTCAAAGTTTTAATGCAAGCTATTCACTTAATGTTGTCATTGTTGACGCATATTTTTATAAGGAATGTCTTTCAGTGCTATCTGTAAAATCTGACTTGACAAAACTTACATAACTCCACTCCCTTTGTAGGTATCAAACATGACGGAACTATGTGTGACACCTGCCGTCAACAGCCCATCATTGGTATTCGCTGGAAATGTGCTGAATGCACCAATTACGACCTCTGCACTACGTGTTACCATGGAGACAAGCATCACCTTCGACACCGTTTCTACAGGATCACCACCCCAGGCAGTGAGAGGTACGCCTGTACATTAGCTTTAGTTTTCACTCAGGTACCAGCTTAACAAGTCCATGTTGACTTGGTTTTATTTCTGTGATAAATTTGGCAGCCGTATTTTGTGAGCCTCAGATTGAACGTATCTCTTGCAGCCAGCCACTGTTGCCAAGCAACACTTCGGCCTTGTTACAGTCTGTGTTGTTTAGGATCTGTCACAAAACTGACCATCAAAACCATTTTGAAATGGTTCCCAGAGATAATTTATTTTATATAAATAAGCATTGTTTTTGCTGTCTGCTGCTCTTCACGGACAGTGCACATCTCAACGTGACCAGGAAGTAATTTAATATGACTTTTTTGTGTGTGTCAAAATCACAATGATAGATTTTACCTTATTATGTGCAGAAGGGTATTTTCCCATTCACTCCATGTCAAAATTTCAGACCTACAAATGTCTTGTAAAGGGTAAAAGTAAAAATCCTAAATCTCTCTTGACCTGGAGTATGGCGCTCCCCTGGTCATGATGCTGATGATATTTGAAAGTCTGATTGAGCACACCCCAGACTAGTGACTGAACACATGGCCTAACAGCTGGCAGCCTTTTCATCTGACTATGACTTTATTTCCCTCAGAGACAGACGTGCATGCAGAACAATGGGTGTTGATGGTCTCCAGTGCACACTGCCCTGACAGTGTGGTGAAGAGCTTTGTTACACCACATTAAAGTCTTTTACTAAATGCTGAGGGGGTGTGGTTAGAACCCCAAGGGCTGGCGGTAGTTAGACTGACACTGTTCAGCTGCCTCACATCAAAGCACAGTGTTTTTAAGAAGTTATAGGTAAAGTTATGGCCTTTCAAAGGTTAATGCTGCTTTTCAGTGTGTTTTCCATTGATGGCTTTTAAACCTGTGAATTTTATGGTTTTCTCAACTCAACTGAAATGTGATTAGCAACTTTGTGTTGATTAGTTCCTAAATTCTTGTTGCATGCATGATGACATATACAGTTGGAGTCTCCAACATTTTAATCCCAGGGAGCTACTTTTACTACTTTTTAAGACATAAACTGTTATCCTTTAAATAATGCACTAAATTAAGCATCTTAAGTTTAGAAGATAATATATATATTATATGTATATGGTATATGTATTTAAGTTATTCACTGTAAAGTGTTATTCCTAAATCCTTTGGAGAGCCTTGATTCAAGATGATTATGTAACACTTAAATTAGTTTTATAGCCGACTATATTTCAAAATGTCATGCTGCTACACTGTATTTTAATTTTACTTACCAGACACACAAACTACAAAGTGCAGGCCCCAAACTGAAATTATCTTCTCTGAAAATGAATCTATCTCATTTTGTGGCTGGTCAAATGAATGTACACCATAATTACAGAACTCTAGGTCTGTGGATAAGGATAAGTCACTTAACTTCACATACTTGTTTAGTCTGCCCTAAAATTACATAAGGAAAAATAAGTGTTGTAATGAGTGCTTTGCCTATTGTTATTATGAATGCAACTTGACTTTTTATAACACTCTTGTATTAGGCAAGGTAATTGATTCATTTTAATCAAGACCAAGATTCGGCATTATAATGGGGCTTTTTGTTTAATTTCCAACCACCAGTCCTCTGTCCATAAAAGAATTCACTGAGTAAATGTTTTTTAACATTTATGCTTATTAAATCAATATTGAAAGAAATTTTTATGAAGTTTTTTTGAAAAAATGTAGGAACTATGATATTTCATGCCATATTGCATGCCGTAATTGCATTTAGTTTTTACCACATATTAATAACTTTTATTCTTGGGGTGGGACAAGAACTGTGTTGGGGTGGGACAGAATTTGGGTTCCAAGAAGAGACAAGATTATGAAATAATTAACAATATTTAGACCAATTCATAATTTTTGGTCATTTGATTTTTATTTTATTTTTAAATATGTTTTGTTGTGACTGTATTTTTGTTTATGATTGGAGTTGACCCATATTTTTAATTGACTAAATTAAGTAATTTTCATCATATGCTCACAATTGCCTAAATGCCTTGCATACTTTAAACACAGAGGCCTATTAACAGCTCCCCACATGTATCACTACTGAGTCTTACGATATACTCAATATGTCTTATTCACGTAATTGCTTGGACAGAGAAGTCCTTCTCTGTCCTTCTTTCTTACTTTAAACTAAGTTATAGATGAAGAAGGCCTGATTATCGTTGTGGATCTTTTCAAACAATGTTGAAGTGTAGAAAACACTGCATGTCATGGGGATTTGATTATTTCACGATTTTTAAAAATACCATCTTTAGCAATGATGATCTGCATCAATATTGGTCTGATCACATCGAAATAAAAACTGGAGCATAGTTTGTCAGAATATGTAGGTACAAGTCAACTTTCCAGAGCTTGAGTGAGGTGTAACCTATTATAGGTGTAACGTATTATATTTCTGTTCTGGCAGAGTGCTTTTGGAGTCACGACGAAAGTCCAAGAAAATCACAGCCAGAGGGATCTTCGCTGGAGGCCGTGTGGTGAGAGGAGTGGACTGGCAGTGGGAAGATCAAGATGGGGGCAACGGGAGGAGAGGAAAGGTACAGCCATTCACAAAATACACAACGCGCACTACATTACACACAGTCAGTACATGCTAAATGTGAGTGACAGTTCGTTTGCAGTCAGAGTAATTTGTGTTTTATTTGCTAGGTAGTTAAGTTAACAATCTTCTCTGCCCCACTGCACACAAAAAGTCATTTAAGTTTCAACAAGAAAACCAAGTATGAGGAGGTCATGGGGCCTCAGTTTTGAGGTTTTGAACTGAAAGTCAATCGACCTGTTTTATTATAAACTTGATACAGTATATATCAGTGCAAACACGTAATGTTTTAATAAGTGTAAATTAAACAGTTAGATAAATACACGTTGTGCTTTATGTTACTATATCCTTGTCATTTCTTCTATACGTTTTCTTTACTGCTGACACTGCAGGTTATCCATGTTCTAAATTAATCTCTTGGGTTATACATTTCTGAGGTTGCTTAGCACTGCTTATTTAGATTAACACAAGATCAGTGTCATAAAGAGGTTTTATTTTGACTCAGGTCCAGACCCCTGAGTATTCAATTTAAGAGTCCCCCTAGGCAATTTAAGACTTCATATTGCT
Source organism: Scartelaos histophorus (assembly GCA_000787155.1). NCBI lineage: Eukaryota > Metazoa > Chordata > Actinopteri > Gobiiformes > Gobiidae > Scartelaos > Scartelaos histophorus. The sequence continues at coordinate 45,282 of KN489405.1, forward strand.
CTGTTATTTAATGGCATATCTCATTACTGTTTTATGATGCTGTAAGCAATATGTGCTGCAGAAAAACATTGAGTGTCCTGCAGCTTGAATATACTGCGTGAATAGTGTGAATATTGCCTCCTCAGGCCCATTAATCAATTACCTCTGGAAGGGACCTGGAATATAATTTAATGATTTGGTTTCGGTGTTTACTTAAGGCAAAGCTTTTAATTAAACATTTCATTTACTTTACTGTGGATCATCCCTTGACAATCATTTGCAATGTTGTGGCAATGGCTTTTAAAGAAGTGCTCAGAATTTCATTTCAATTAACTATTAATTGACTGTGTATTTCTACTTTAATAGTCTATTTTAATAACAGTTGGCCTAAGGTAGAATTCAGCATTGAACTTACTATTACTATTTATTTATTTTGTAGTATTTGTACTTATATTCATTTTATTACTATTCATTTTGTGTTATGTTACTTTTTTAGGACCATTTATGTCTTTTAACAATGTATTTATCTCACAATTTATACCCAGGGCTTTGAACTGACAGACAAAAATTGCTTTATTTTCCCTAATTGTCATACATTACAATAGACAGTAACATAATTTGTTATTTAAACGTTACACTGAGGAAGTCCATATCATTAATCTACTTTTCCTCTTTCAAGTGCTCTTAATAGAAAATTGATGGAGATATTGATGCAAGGAAGCTCCCCGAATTCATCAAAAAGATAACATTGATCATTCTCTAGGCTGCCCTACACAATAATTAGTCTAAAATGGCTTCATCTGAATCTTTTACAGAATCCACTTTATAAATAGACATGTTTGGATAGATGCAAAATGCTTTTGTACTAAGTTTGTCCTGACTGAACTTGTTTTTGTTGCTAGGCTTACTTGAACAAATAAACCTGGTTAGGTGCCTTTAATTACTATTCTTTGAAGATTTTCACATATTTTCCTTATAACAAACCAAAACCACAATAGCTTTAGCATTGACTTGAAAATTCCAGTGCAGCAGGAACTTGAACTTAAATCTAATTGCATCTCTCATAATCAACACTGAAATTAAATTTCATCACAGTGATTCCCACTTCTAATATTTCACAGCGCTTTGGGAATCCAACAGAGTCGTGTAGCAGCACACACTATTGTATAGATTTTCCTTTAAGCCTGCCAGGTACTTCTGTAGTCCTTTGTTACTATTACAATAGGGGACTATGTGAGTCGGAGACAGTTACAAATAAAGTGAAATTTTAAACCAGGGAGTGTACATTTCCTATTGTCAAGAGGTCCAACTTGTTTTCTTCCTATCTTTGCCGTTGTCACTCAAACGTTAAGCTTGATAGACTGTAGAAAAGATTAGCTTATGAAATTAGATTAACCATTGTATTTCTTTATGTTGGTTCCAATATAAACACCTGCAGCAACGTAGTAGATTTCTCATCCACCTTGTATCAAATCCTTTATTCAATTTGCCTTCTTTATTGGCACAGGACAAAAACAAATCAATTAACTAACACTCTGTTCTTCTTCTCCTCTTTCTTTGCAGGTGACTGAGATCCAGGATTGGAGTGCAGCCAGTCCTCACAGTGCTGCCTATGTGCTCTGGGACAATGGTGCCAAAAACCTGTACCGGGTTGGCTTCGAGGGAATGGTGAGTCCAGTCTAACCCTTTTATTTGTACATGCACACACTCTCTCTTCTTGGTAGGCGTGGGCCAAAATAGATCTTTGAGCCAATACAATAACCAATATTTGTTGATACTGATTTTAAATCTTTAAGATCCATAGTAAGGATCCAAAATAAGTGTTAAATTCATAAATTACCTTGGCAAAACACACAGAACAGGGCAATGCAGTAAAAATATTGGCTAAATCTTCAACATCAGACTGATATCTGGAGAACTGCTTCATGGAGGTTGCTTTTGTGTGTCTTGCTTTTCATGTGCCTCTGGTCTATTGTCTGGACCAGGCAGGCTGCACGGTAGGGCACAGTTGTCTGGGGCAGCTGGAAGAGGAAGACATCTACATGATAAAGGCCAAAGCTGTCCCTTCTGGTAGTTTTGGGGAAGGAGCGTTCACACGGAGGTCAAACTTGTGCAGAGGGGGTCTGCTCCGGGCACCCCTACACACGTGTCTCAAATAATAAAAAGCAATCTGATTGGTTGAGCCTGACCTAGCCTTGAATGAAAGAGGCCAATCAGGTTTCTAGATTGCGTAACAGATTTGGCTTTTGTAATTGTAATGAATTAAATGATATTCAGACAGACAGATATGGCATATGCTCATGGGTGAAGTAATGCCAGTAAGACCCCACAAACATTGCTAACATATACAAATATAAAATCTTTAATGAAACCCCTTATGCTTAAGTGGTGATTGGGATTTACATTATAACTTTCTATTTGTTATTTTTGTAACAATAAAACCTTACATTTTGGGTTATCTTTTATTCAATTAATCTTTATTGAAAAAACAAAAATAGAGAAATCATTTAGTATTTAATGTTTTGTCATAGATTAGCAGCAGCACAGGGTACAATGCAGATTCCACACCATCTGTTTTACCACACTGACAATATGGTTACTATAAATTACTATTCCAAGATTAAAACTGGTTAAATATCAGATCATCAAGTCTGTAAAATTAAATGTTAAATGAGTATAATTCAGCAAAGGTAAACATTTTACATAGAACTGTTGACTGTATCATCAGTAAGAAATATGCTGGATAGACTGGATCTGCAACCTGACCTGTAAAGTCAACAATATAAAATTCTCCCATTGACCTCCATTATATTAAAGCAATCTTTTGAATACACTGATTCTTAGTGTACAAAATTTTATCATAGTTGTGTGTTTTATTGGATTTCCCAGTAATAGTCTTGGTTTGTTGGGACTTGCTGTGCTCCTTCAGTGCAGAGGAATGCACGCTCTGCTTTAGTATCATCTTTGCCCTCTAACTTCACCGCGCCTCTGCGTCTGAGTCATCACAAATGATACCAAGCACTCCACTATTTCATTGTCCTGTCATATCCTTGGGCCATACTGCTGTGATATTGTTGCCCATCCATGCGGTAACATCAATACTGCCATCATATCTGTACAAGTTTATTAGGCAGGATTAAGCCCCACTTTTATTGAATTTCTGTGTTATGCTATTTTCTTACAGTCCGATCTTAAGTGTGTCCAAGATGCCAAAGGAGGCTCTTTTTACAGAGATCATTGCCCTGTTTTAGGTGAGTAACTAAGTGTTATTTGTATGCCATCCATGTTGCACCAATTCTCACCTATATGTGCTGGTGCAGTGAATTCAAGGGCATTGGAGGAACCTCACTTGTAGTTACGTGACTTGAGGCACTAGATGGCAGCACTATACAGTCCCTTGTCCCATAAAAGTTTGATCTTGGCATAGGTCAAATGCTGGAGACTCTACAATATTTGCTTTGCGTGTGTAAACCCTAACCCTAAGCTACGTTGAATGTCTTATCAAGAAATGGTTATATACAGATCATGTTTTACTTTTAGAAATGAAGACATATTTTAACCCTATTCTGTCTGGCTTATTAGATTTGATTGTTGTCATCAAAACTAAATACTCATTTGCAAGTATCATCAATCCCGATGCAAAAAATATGTATAGATATATATTTCTGCACTTTAGAGTTTTCTGCTTTCTTTGTGGTATCAAAATTGGTATTAAGTATTGAGCCTTTTCCTTAGTAACCCTAAATTGTATCTCGTCTTTAATTCCACTATAGGTGAACAAAATGGCAACAGAAATCCAGGTGGTCTTCAGATTGGGGACCTAGTCAACATAGACTTGGATCTAGAGATTGTCCAGTCCCTTCAGCACGGTCACGGGGGCTGGACTGACGGCATGTTCGAGACCCTCACCACCACTGGTACTGTGTGTGGCATTGACGAAGACCATGACATCGTGGTGCAGTACCCCAGTGGTAACAGGTACATGGCATGGATCAGTAATGTCCTTACAATGTCTTTTAATTGTATTGGCTTTTGAATTACATGCATGATTGAATGGTTGCAATGTTACAGAGTGAACTCTAATAATGTCTTTAAAACTCATCATATTTTAATGTAATTGAATGTTTTTAGGAAGACAGATTTTCCAATTCTTATAAAAAACAAAATAATATATTCTTGCAATCAAATTTGATATGAATAAGTTTTCATACATTAAATTTTGTTGGTTACAATTCCTCATGAAGTTTGTTTCAAATGAACTGCTGTCTGATCCCATCACTGGTACTTCTTTTAGATGGACATTCAATCCCGCAGTTCTGACAAAGGCCAACGTGGTGCGAAGTGGAGAGGTAGCGGCGGGGGCAGAGGGGGGCAGCTCACAGTTCATGGTGGGAGACCTGGTCCAGATCTGCTATGACATTGACCGCATCAAGCTCCTACAGAGAGGACATGGAGAGTGGGCTGAGGCCATGCTACCTGTAAGAATACACAAATACTATTCTTATTAAAATACAAATTTAAACTAGATCAGCATTGCATTGTTTCTTTTCTAATCCTTTTATACAGTCCCAGTCTGTAGTTTCCAATTGTTCTGAGCTCACTGCAGCGGCAGCCCCAGATTCTGTACAGAAATATTGCTCTTTTATTGACATGATTCATCAAATCATTTTATGGCTCTTGCTCTGAGACTTCAATTCCTCACCTATTATGAAGTTTATCCGTAGCTGCCCAGCGCGCCTAGGGTTATGTAACGACGGTCTCCTCCAATATGCCACTTGTCCCTGCCAAAGCGGCCCCCCTCAGCAGCTAATGAGCCTTAAAACCCTGAGATGGGCTGTAGCTTTGATCACTAACCAAAGCTGCCGGCCGCCCGCTGCTGCTGGTGCTGCTGCAGTCTGTGTTATTGATGGCACCGTCAGGACAGTCGTGCTCCCGTCTGAACAGCCCTGTGTCATGTCGCTGTAATCACCATGATGTCATTCCGATTGGAAAGCATCTTCCACCGCATTCTTCATCTGTCCACTAGAAAATGATTGAGAAGATGTATTCCTGGCTCAATGTTTTAATGTTATTGCATTCTTTTAGATTCAAAATTGTATTATCATGAGTTATTAAATACTGTCTGACGGATGTTTGAAAACTTCTTCTATTTAGGGCTTTCAAGATTCATATGTCAAATATTAGATGGAGACAGTATATTTATGTATTTGTCATACAGTTAAGTAGTTTCTGAATACCACAACTAAAAACTTAAAACTTATTTTAAACAAACTGATATTATTCATTGTAAATGTAATTCTCCTAAACTAACAGTATACAATGTATTTTCTGTTCTTATGATCACGATGAGCAGTGCGGCATAGTGTTTACCTGTAAATGTGCCATATGCTAATTCTGACATGTAAATTTTCATGGTACTTATCCCTTTGTCCCCGTTTATCAACAGACCCTGGGCAAAGTTGGACGCGTTCAGCAAATCTACTCTGACAGTGATTTAAAGGTCGAAGTTTGTGGAACCTCGTGGACGTACAATCCTGCCGCTGTCACCAAGATTGCTCCCTCCGGCTCTGCTGTCAGCAACGCCTCTGGAGGTACACGCACATCAACATGCAACACAGACAAGGGCTGTGCTACCACATTTGCCATGTCTGCTTCTACTTGTTTTTTTGACAACTACACACGCTCATTTTGTTTGTTGTCCGTTTGGTTAGAGCGCTTGTCCCAGTTGTTGAAAAAGCTGTTTGAGACACAGGAATCTGGGGACATCAACGAGGAGCTGGTAAAGGCAGCGGCTAACGGAGATCTGGCCAAAGTGGAGGATATCCTGAAGAGACCTGACGTGGATGTAAGTGAATCTAAATGATTGCAGTGTCGGGAAACAAAGTAACTCAATAGGGAAGATATGAGTTTCAAACCCTTAGACTTGTTGGCGTACTCTGACAGTACTGAGGTGGTCTCTGGGGAAGACCCTCCCTCCCCTGCATTTCTCTAAATCAGAATAGCTCTAGCCCGCGACCAAAGGATGCACAGAGAGCACTGCAGTACAAACCTCACTATAAACTCAGGTTCAAATCTGCAGCCCACACCAGTGCAGGTCTGACCCCAGCTCCTGTGAAAACCAGTGTAACACTTCTCATCTGAGACATGTCCTTTAGCAGAAGTGACCATTACGTCAAGTCTGCACTAAAATCCTGTCGTCACTGAGTATTGGGAGGGAGCGTGTGCGTGTCATTGGTGAGAGCTGGCCAGCTGCCCCACTGCCTTTCAGTGGAATTATTTGCTTAAAGCTGAGCACATTGAGCTAGACCAAGTGATCCGCTTGCCAGGACAAGAGATGTCTCGAGACTCCCAAAGGACTCCACATTAATATTCATGCTCTTGAGTTTTTGCAGTGCTGCAGTTGGTGATGAAACATGCGCACATAGCCATGCATACAAATCCACACACACAAATGCTCCATTATTGTACAGGGCTAATTCAGTAGAGTATAGGTCTAAATAAAAGCTTTGGCCATGACGTCACATTTACTCATAATGTCACCATTTCATGTTTTTAGGTAAATGGGCAGTGTGCTGGACATACGGCCATGCAAGCAGCCAGTCAGAATGGGCATGTGGATGTGTTAAAGCTTCTGCTCAAACACAATGTGGACCTGGAGGCTGAGGTGGGTGAAGTTACACAAATCTACTTACACTTTGTAAATGCATTGTATTTGTCAGTGGGTGTAAATAAAACAGTTAGAGACCCAACAGTCAGTTAATCTCCTGTAATGTCATTGACTCAGGACAAAGACGGAGACCGGGCAGTGCACCACGCAGCCTTTGGTGATGAGGGCTCTGTCATTGAGGTGCTGCAAAGGGGCGGAGCTGATCTGAATGCAAGAAATAAACGTAGACAGACTCCTTTACATATAGCCGTCAACAAGGGTCATCTACAGGTGGTCAAAACACTGCTGGACTTTGGCTGCCACCCAAGCCTACAGGTACTTCATTTTGCAGTTTCTTTGCCCCCAGCAGTTGCATCACGAATAAATAAGATTGCTTTTACCTTTATGGGTTTAATGAATCTGAGAATATTTCACACCTGTAGGACTCTGAAGGGGACACGCCTTTGCACGATGCCATCAGTAAAAAGAGAGATGACATGTTGTCTGTGCTGCTCGAGGCCGGCGCAGACGTCACTATCACCAACAACAACGGTTTCAACGCTCTGCATCACGCCGCCCTAAGAGGAAACCCCAGGTATGACCCTCTTCTATAAACTATCTACTTCACTTGGTGTCATTTAAAATCTGCTCTGTTTGTACAAAGCTGTTAGCTGATTTGTTTTGGCTGAATTTTACATATGAAATGTGATATATTATCATTTTTTCCCAGGCACACAGAGTGTAATAAATCTTGTGCTAAAGTCCGTTTGGGGATGTCTGTTAATTTTGACATTGATTGAGGTAGAATAAGGCGTGTAGAGTAACTGCACCTCCTCAGCAGATGGTTTGGACTTAAAATGATGTGGGACTACCTTTGAGGCCCTGAAAGCATCTGTTTTATGTTATTTTCTATATTAGCACGGTTAATAGCCCTTGAAGTTCATTTGTCGCTTCTCTTTATTGTTATGCCTGTCTGTCGCTGAGTCGCGATCGGTGGCTGGCCCCGAGCGGTTAGCCTCCTCAATCAGTGGTGCTCCTTGTCCTTGGCTAAAGCTATTTCTAGAAGCAGCAGGTTCTTCTAGATACTCGTTGGCTGTTTTGTGTCATCTGTAAGCGCAGAGAGAGGCCTGTCTGTATCAAGTTGATCATTCGGGGGTTGTGTTCACTTGATGGATGCTGACACTACAGGGGCAGGCTTTTATAGACTGGAGTCATTTCGAGAAAACTTAGCAGCTGCTTCCTGTGCCTAGCAATTGGAATGTGCTTCTATGTATGTGTGTATGCGTATCTATGTGGCTCTCGCAATGTCGCCCTCCTTCACTTGTATTTGGGTTGTTGGTGCAAGGAACTGCTATCACATCACTAAAATGTAACCTTTTTTCATTATTAATGAATATGCTTGATATGATTTCAGTGTTATAATGATGATTAAAACCCTAGAATAGATGGAGTGGAATTCAATTTTTAACAGAATTAATTTAGTCTCTAGTGATCTTATACAAGTTCTGTTTAAAAAACATCTTAAAATTTCTTTTTTTTTCCCCCCAAATACAAATACTTGAAAGAAGGAATATATAGTACTAAATACTAGTTTAAGTATGTGGGTTTTATTTATTTATTTATTTATTACAAAACTGTATACCCATAATCGAGTAATATTTTAGCTGTCCATGGGCTAGAACATGCCTCTAAATGTCTTGGTTAAGGTTCAAATATCATACATAAAGTGAACAGAGTGTAAAATTAAACTCCTAAGATGCAGCGATATCACCTCGTACTCTTGTATGGAAAATTATACTGCAAGTTTCTGTTCTTTTTAATCCACACAAACTATTATTCAGGTCTTGACAATTTTCTTACGATACATAATCTACTCGTCAGTCTAATTATGCATATCATGTATATTATCTTGTAGCTGATATATTGCCCTCCTGTACTGTCACAAAGCCCTTGTGTGTATTAGCGTATATTTGTGGCTGCAGAAATGTCACCCTCCTTCACTAGCATTCGTTTTGTTGGCGCTGGGACAAATGGGATTGAGGTCAAAGTGCCGCGGACCACCTGCCACGCGCCTGGCCAAACCCGCGCTCCACCTCTGGCACTCCACACAATAGATTATTTAAAGCTACTGACGTATTTGTTTTGTGATGTACTCTTCAAACTTTAGTTATGATTATTGTGGGAAGAAATATCACAATTTAACCATTATTCAGAATAGGGATACACCCATCCATCTTTTTCCATCTTTTTTTTCAGTTCTGATACTGATATCAATACTCTGAAGTATCTGCTGATACTTGATATTACCCTATTAACAATGTAGGGGTGGAAAATGGCACTTATTACCTAAAACTTATTACACAAGAGAGTCAGCTGTTATTTATCTGTTCAGAGTACTACTGAGTAGCTTCATATGAATAAAAGTTTAAAAATTACGATACGTTCTATGACAAAACAAGCCGTCAAAGCCCCAACTATGATATCGACTGAACCAAGTTTATAAATACGTTTCTCATATTCTGAATGCTAAATAGACTATTTTGACCAGCTTCATGAAATCAAACTTAAAGTATGCACAGTATAGATTGAATTTAAGAATTTTGGTGCTAACCTTTTCCCCTTCTAAAATTACTTACTTTTTAGTATTTTAAAATAATTTTATGACCTGCGTAATCATCACTTAATCTAACAATGTTTACATCCATACTCAACACTGTATTTCATTTAGGATGTATTGCTTTCTGCTTTTCCCTCTGGCAGGCCTTCTCGAGTCAATGATCCCTAAAATTCTATAATTAAATGTAATTATATAGGCATAGTTCTCTCTGATAACAGTGATGTGGAGAATGTTTCGCAATTACACCAATATACGAATTAAAACCTAAATGATTCTCCCACTGCACCCATTGGCCAGCTGGTCAGCACTTTCAGCTTTTGTAATCTTCAGTGACAAAAAGTGACAAAGCTTCTGTTATATTGTTCAATGCAAAGCTCTTAAACTGCAATGGATAATTGTTAGTAAAAATCACATGCAAGTGGAATTAAAACAGGATTACTTGTGTGATGATAATGCGACTGAAATGCCCCTTTGCAATCTAAACAAAATGTAAAGGAGTAGTCTGCTAAGAGACCCATCGACTGGCCCGGGCAGAAAGTGCTGGGGTCGGCTGTTTTGTGAATCAGAGGTCCTGTCGTGTTTTGTGTGCGCCGGTCCACTCTGCGTCCCTCCTCGCCTTCGCAGAAACCAAGATATATGTCGCCTTCGCCAGTCTGCCCATTTACTTTTATTTCACGCTCGGGCTGCCGCAATATCAGCAAGACGGTGCACAAGTCCTAAAGCCCCGGAAAATCTCTCCCCAGGTCTGAGTCCAGTACCTGGTCTGGTCTGTTTTTAGTGCTGAACAAGTCGTGCCAATTGAAGTGCAATAAAGGAGGTCTTATTGTCGAGTCATATTTCCAGAAACATGGCATTGATGATGGCTGTC
>KN489405.1:56692-94822 GCA_000787155.1 Scartelaos histophorus
AGAAGCCGGTAGCTGTTACAATACTGTAAACAATACGATTAATAGCCCGTGACTCATAAACAGACTCCAAACAAGCCGTGCGAGTGCGGGCCCATACTCTTTTACGTGTCACCTCCTTGGAATATTTGCCCTCCTTCCCTCTCTTGTATATTACCCTGCTTTCATTTAATACAAGCACCACAATATTACAACAGCACAGTTCAAAGCACTTATGGTAATAACGCTACACCTCCCTGCAGTGCTTTGAAATTTGCTATATCTCTATACACCTAACGTAATGCTTCATCCTGTCACAACAAATAGGCCACTTGTAACATTTTGCACTGATTTAAATACCTAACATATACGGTACGGTCACATAGCTTTCCGGTATGTTTTGACATTTCAGACAATTTTTTAGATTCAAAGATAATTATAACAAGAGCAACTATCATGTTAAAAAATATCTGAATGAGAGAGCTTAGTTGCACTGACAAGTCGGCCAAATTAGCAGCCCAGTGGATGTGTAGAACACGGTGGTCGACTACGCTGTGTGTGAGAACTTTAAATGGTCTTTTAGCTGAAAATTATGGTAGTATAACTGCAAGTACTTTAGGCTTGTTATGGTTGGGTGATATTGTCAAAATACATTGATAGATTTTTGGTATCCTGCAGACTACAATATCCATGGCAATCTATCTACAATTTGCTTTTTGTTTACATACCACACAAAAAGTGAATAAACTAAAATTAAACAACAGTGCAGAAATATGACTTTACACCTTTTTATTTGAAATATTACACAGCAAATTTATTTACATCAGCCTTTTATAAAAAAATATTTTAAAAATATCTATATTTATTATTGACTATACACTCATTATTCTAAGTATATTTGATATATCATCCTCCACTACCTATGTTTTGTGCATAGAGCTATTGTCCTCTACAATGCCTGGCTCTTGTCTCCCCTCTCTCATCCAACATCCCAGCAGGAAGCCAAGTTGTACTCAGACCAAGGCGCTTTAGTGTATATTTAAGCCTATTGTACGTTCTCAAAACAACTGTATTTAGTGTCTTTTTATCCCCCAAACTGTAATCGTCATATTTTGTGTTTAGATTTCTTTACAAAAGTTAGCCTTCCCCTGCTGAGTATCATTAGATGTTTCTTTTTGCTTGCTTTTGCCTATTCCCACCCACAGTGTAATTGACTGTTAGCTTCCAGTGACAGTGGGTTTAAAAGGTGTCGTATAAAGACAGCTGTGTGTTCTGGCAGCGACATGTGAGTCTCTGAAATAGAGTCTCCCCCCTGCTATTTTTGAAACAGCAAAAGACGCTGTGGTCAGAATATTAATCTCTAGAGGCACACAACACTCAGGCAGGACACAGCACAAGTGAAAGTTTCAGTTACCATCGTCTTTTATTGAGAGGAAACAGGACATTGAACACAGGAATCACTCAAAGGTACAGGCCACTGGCTTTGACCTTCTTCAAATAATAGCAGATATTCCAATAAAAGGCATCTCCTGTAGTCATCAAAGCATAGCTACAGCTGGTTGAAGGGGACCAAATCCATTCAAGAGGTGATTTGGTTCCATTTTACCAGCTTTAGCAAAGCATTGTGGGAATCACTGTGGCAGAGACAGAGCAAAGAGCTGTTTAAATGGAGGTACACAGTTGCACTGCCTCACTGCAGAAGACAAAGTATCATTTAAAGACATTAACGTCAGAGATGTATCTTGTTAGGTCATGTTCAGGTGTAGAGGCCTGGAGAACACTTCATTCATTCAGATATTACCTGTGTGAGTCTAAGCTGTTTGGCTCACTGCAACATTCACCAACAGCATACAGGTACATTCGATCAGCCTTACCCAACTTTTCCCTTTGCTGCCTTGCAGGCAGACGATTTATCCTCCTTGCTATCTTTTTAAGTTTTATGTTGCCCCCTCCCAGAGAGTGAGAAAAATTGTTCCCTGAGAAAAGGATAATAATAATCTGTGGCAGTGCACTTGAGTCAAATGTCCCGAAGTCATGAAGCAATTACAGGCTGTGACAGATGGGCGCTGCTGTAAGCTTTGCACCGCTCCGGTCACTGAGAGGGCCAATAGACAAATGTAGAGGCACGTCCACAGACGCCTCTCTGCAGCTCCACTCGGGGCTGTCAGGTCCCAACATTCATTTAAGTCACTCATTTAGGGCCAACTCACTGATTTGTACTGAGTGCAGTCTTTGAACAGGGGGCTGTGGGCAGGATACTTCAAGTGTCTGCAATAGTACACTCTGTTCTATTAAAAGACATCTCTGCAAATAATTATTATATTGCTCATTTGAAACATAACACAAATCTATGATGGTTATTAATTCTTTCTACCACTGCTTAGCTCGTTCCTGTGAGTGGCCAGCAACAGCTGAGGGATCTACAGCATGTGGACGGGATGGAGGTTAACATAAGGCCAGCTTGATATGGCACACCAGAGGCACATCTATTTGTAACATAGCCACACAAACAGGCCAGTCCTTCAGAGTCAGGTGGCCAAGCGGCTCACCTCGTCTAAGAGCCATAACAGGGCAAAAGCAGGGGCCGACAGCAGCCACTGAGTATTTGATAATGTCAGCATCTGCTGCGTTTGTCACTCAGACAGCAGGTCAGTGCTATTGAGGGCCGGGGAGGAACTGCCATGCACTGCTCTTAAGACTTGACAGGGAGAGAGAGCGGGGCGTATAGTGCTGAACAAATGGAGGAGTGGGGAGTTTTATTTTGGCTTTAGTAACAACTGGGAAAGGGAATAAATAAACTACAAGTAACTTCAGAGTGTAAGATGTATTACACAGTATTAAAAGCGTGTGGACTAAGAGAAAAAAAATGCTGATTTGTACTACACTAAAAAAAACTTTTAAAACATAGGTTATGTTACTTTAAGATTACCTTTCAGTCAACCGAGAAAGAAATAGCTTTATTAACATAAAAATTATCCTGAAATGAAATGAGGCCTAATTTAAAAGTTGAGGTAATTTGCTTTTAATTTACATTTTAACCACTTTACCTTCCATTGTTATTCAGCTAATCAGATCAACGTGCAAACCTATTCAGTTGTTACGCATTTATTATATTTAATTGTGCACCTACGTTCTTTAAATGGCATATGAAATATAATACAATCTCATGCGTTGTAAGTTTTATCTCTCCTGTTTTAAATGAGGAAAAAGATTAGACGTGGTTTTGTGTTGTTTCTGCTTAGGTAGTATTTATGGATGCAGCCCCTATACCTGGCATATCAATCAGCTCACAATGAATCATCTTGTATTTCATTATAACAAGCCGGTTGTACTCTACTTGCTACACCGCGGCAGTAATGTGATTGCGGGCCTAACGCTTCGAAATTTAGGAAAATGAATTGAATCTGATCAAGTGGCAGCCAGTACTTAGGGTTCAGTGTTTTAGTTTAACGAAGTTTTATTGTCTATGCCACACTCGCTATCGTATTGTTCATTTGTAATAAAATCTTGAATAGCTAATCATTGAGAGTTATTATTTGCTTGCCCTGGCAGTCAATTTGTTTTATGCTTGTTGGCTTTCTTAATCTTTTAAAATCACAACTCTAAATCAATCTTGTAGCAGTGTATTGGTGACACACTAGAGTAGTTAAACTTACATGTGGGCCTTGAACCAGTTGCTCAGAATAATTAAAAATGTTATATATGAATAGCTCTTCCCGGCTTCTCCCTCACCTTGTTTCCCTGTGTATTTTCAGTGGCCTTTATTTGTCCCAAACAGTCTACAATTGGAATCAGCTGACAGGCCAGAGCCGACCCTGATCCTGCATTGTCACTTTTTTGATGGTCTAATCTGACTGCCGTACAGCCCAGCAAAGCATTTGGCAAGCATAGCAAACGTGAACAATGAGAACAGGAATCGGGGAGGGGGGGGTTGGGGCATTGGGGTTGTTGCGAGGCGGGGGGTGCGCATAAGGGCAACAGCAGAAAGGGAGGGCACTGGTACTTAAATACATGAGATTGTTAAACACACGCGCCATATGATACTGCGGGATGAAACCAATTTGTGGTAGCAACAGCAAATGCACCCTCAGCAATTATTTCCTGCTCCTTGAAACACATTTATTATTAAAAAACACGGCAACATTACGAGATAGACCCTCTTCACCTGGCTTGTTTCCCCCAGCCAAGTGGGAGCAATGGAAAAGATTAGAGTTTACTTGTCTAGAGCAGCAAAGCGCATGTAGCTTAGTTGCAGTTGACACTTATGCAGTAAAATTAGCCAATATTTTAAAAGATGCATTATTATAACGGTATCGTATAAAGGGCCACGACTTGCCCCAAGGCCTCACTCTCGGCCACACACTGTATTACACTCTCACACTCACACACTGGTTGGAATGAATTGATGCTTTTTTAGATAATTACATAATTGTCTAATGAGTTGTTAAAATGTAATAGATGAGAGATCTATTGGTGGTGTGAGGCAGTAGAAGGAGGAATGCTAGGCTCCCTACAGCGGTTATTGCTGCAGTGAGACTGCCCAGAGACAGTATAGCTAACATGAGCTGTACCACATGCACACGTCCTCTCTCACTTTCACTCTATTCGTTTTGTTCTCTTTACCCCTTAATCAAGTATTAGCAGTTTTCAAAACAAGAGCCGCATCCCTAAACAGTGCGGCGCAATCGGACACCTTTAGACGAGGACTTGGCCTCAGAGGAATACATACTTCTTTACATTCCATAGCTGTCATATGTTCATATGGGTACATAAAGAAGTATGTGCACCAAGGAGGCAGTCGCATGTATGAATGTGCTCACCTTTTGTCAAGGTCAGGAAGTTGGAAGCAGAACATTTTTCCTCACGGTTTCTCTCCCAAGTATGGTAGTCTGCACTGTAGTCTGCAGCGTAAGGTGACTTTGAGTGTAAATTCAGTTCAACACTCAGGGCTTTCCTTCACTTGCCATGTAAGGCTGGAAGCCAGTCCCCCCGCCCCTGATCACACAGGAGTGTGCAGTCCATACCATAGCAGACTGTCCCAGTGACCCCACTGTCCTCCACAAACACAGAAATAATGTTTCCTTCAAAGCGGGCTGGCAAGGTGGTCTTTTCTTTCTCCAGGAAAATTGTTAAAAATAACACACTTGGAAAAAAAGAGTTTTGTCCATGTTGTGAGAAGCAGCTTTACAGAGCCCCTTGCAGTAGCGGGCAGGTGCTGGCTGTGTCCCGTGTGCATAGACCTCCTGTCCCTCACATGCCTCTGCTCCTCTGTGCTCCTTCACACCTCACGCTAACATTTGTACCCCTCTGTCCCAAGCCCTCTGGTGTCTGCGCTGTCCCCAGTGGCTAACTGGTGCGCTTGCTGATGTTTGAAAACCAGGGTGATCCAAGTGGAACAGGAAGCTATTGTGAGCAGGATTTAGGCTTTAGGCGCAGAGGCAGGCCATAGGTCACATGAAGGCGCTAATGCCCACTCAGCACTTGTGGATTGGTCCTGGTGTTACCCCCACCCACCGGTAACTCTCATTATGGCCCTGTCTCCATGTTGGGTCCAGTGTGAGCTCACTGTGTAGTTTGATCCTCCTCTATATAGTTTTAGCTCTCCTACGTATGATGTATTTAAAACAGCTGTTTTAATGCAAATGGAAAGATTTAAATCAATAACCATTTACATGCTTGTGAGAATTGTCCAGTAAGTCTCTAATGAATCTTTACCCCAGACTAACACATTCCACAAGTCTGAACTGACTAGCTATGCTAAGCTAGCAGCAGGCCAAGTGCTTTCTGGGTAATCGATATGAAATAATGGACTTGTGTGATGAAGAAATGAACAAATGGGCAAAGTGGGACAGTATTTTTGCTTTGCCATTGAAATGAGTTGAGGATATATCGGAGGTGACAACACAGAGATGGGCTCGGGCAGGTGGATGAGCTGCTTCTAAAGATGTGACGTCCTGTTTAGGAAATGTCACAAGCGCCCGAGGAGAGTGAGGGGTGAAATTCCTTCCGACAGACAGCAGAGCGCATGGCACATGGCGCTCTGGGGTGGCCTATGTGTTTGTGCTGCAGTACGCTGTGCCCTGCCTTGTCCCTCTGTCAGTCTAATAGAAGAAAGTGTGTCACTAGCCTCCATGCTGTGGTCCTGACTGACACACATCCTAGTCTGAGCTAACCAGTGCTGTCCCCTCCAGGCCCTCGCCCCCCACTGCTCTGCTAATACACCTCTCCCAGCTGTGTCTGCTCAATCCGCTTTACCCCTGTCCACAACCTCTGACCTGTCCGCTGTCCAGTATTCTACTGCTTCGTCATCCGCCTGGTCACAGCATCCCGTACGTAGGCTCTAGTCTTCCTTTAAAAGTACATCCTTAAACTTACCTCCGGTCAAAAAATGAAAGGCACTGACCTCCTTGTCTCTCAGGTTAACTTAAAGTGGTTTTATGGGACCACAATGAAGAGCCAAAAAAGACTGAGCAAAGAGTTTTAAATCCCTGGAGCTGGGGACAAGGTGCTGGATGTCAGAAGTCAGATGCAGCGGTGGTGTCTGTGAGGGAATGTCTCCACACCAGTGCAGCTCTGAGTTAACGAGTCCGTCATTACACAGCGGCAGGGCTGCAACCATGAAGCCTAATGAGCCAAAGAGCCGTGCTGCTGCAGCATGTCCGGCCAGTGCCAGGAACACAAGAGCGCAGGAGAGAGAGTAAGAGTAAGACAGGAAGGAGGGAGAGGGAAGATGAGAGCGATGGAGTGGAGTACAAAAAACGGCTAAAATCCATGTGGACCACAGCAACTCCCAGCTGCCCCTCTCCTCCCGCATCCTCTTCACACTTTTTACCTTCTCCTGCTCTTCTACGACAGGCGCACAGAGACAAAAGGTGTGCTCTGGTTAAGTTTTGTCCCACTGCTGCTGCCACTGCTGCAGAACAGTACATTCCCCTTTGCGACTCTCAGACAAAACCATGCGGTTAATAACTGATCACATCCGAGGAAGAGACAGGACAAGAGAGAAGAGGAGACGGCGTGGACCAATCACAGGGGAAACTCCGTCCAAAAGCCAAGGAACAGCATATATTACCTGTCAGATCAGTTTCTAATAGCAGCCGCTCCTCCTCTCATTCCCATAGCCATAATGACCTAGCGAGCGCTCCAGCTGCTGCAGCCATCGTGTGTGTGCGCCGGGTGCACGCCTGACTCGCTGAATCAGCTCCTATGATCGGGGGGAGGAGGGAGGGGGAGAACACAGTCGGGAGGAGGGGGAGAGAGAAAAGTGGGCATGCACGCATTCCCACGCATCCCACATCACTAGGAGCAGTCGTACCTCCAGTAGGAGAGGAGGCTGGCATAAAGGAGTGCCGTTTTAAAAAGGGGAAAGAAGGAGAGAGAGTGAAGGAGGGGTAAAAAAAACTCTGCAGCACTGCTCTTCATCATGTGCGCTCAGGATGAGAGCCGGAGGATGCCCCGGTCACCAGAGACAGTGTAACAACCATCCTCCTCCACCCCGTCGGCACGCAGCACTGCCCCAGAGCTTAGCCTGCTCCTAAAACGCTTTTATTATTCAGAAGAACTTTTGAAGAGGCAGTTTACAGAATGTCAGAGAACAATTGTGATAGTGGTAGCTATACCGCTGCAGTGCAGGACAGCTGCACTTTAATGGTCCCTTGTGAACAAATGCAAATGCTATTGCCATCGTCATGGACTTGAGACAAGATGTGATACCTTCTACTTGAGAAAAGTTAAATTTTATTTGTTCATTAATAGCTTCTTTTCTTGTACGTGGGTCTACAAGAGGTTTTCACCTACTCTTAAACGAAATGTGCTATTTCTAATGCATAACGTTACTATAATTTTACACTGACATGAAATTGCCTTAAGTGTGCTGTTAAATCATTTGGACTGACCGGTTACTCGTGCAAAACGGGGAAGATGCTGGTGGAATTTAAAGGGCACAGAGAACATGAGGGACACACTGGCAGCAAATTAGGACCAAGAGGCCAACTATCCCGCGGTTTCATTCCTCACAGTGTGGAGCGCTAAGCTAAACGGTTAGCACTTTGTGGGAAGCCAAGCATTTGAAACACACCATGGCCCTGTTGCCGGGCTGCTCCTGTGTCTTGTCTCACTACCTCCCTGACCATATTTAGTCAAGCAGTGCAAAAAATAGTTCCCACTCCTCTCCACTTCTGTGCTCTCTTGGCTTCACCCCCCTCGTCTGCACTTCCCCCAAAGCAACTGTTGGCCACCGGCTCCGGGAAGACTCCCCTATGGCTCACTGCCTATTGATTCCACTGGTCTGCAAGGAGAGCGTTGCATTCGGCCAGCTAGCCCCTGCTACTATCATTTGCAGCTCTATTTTTAGTAGCTCCAAATAAAGTGGTCTCTCCTGCTCCCACTTCTATACTCTGACCCCCCCACACCCCCACCCTCCCTCTTTCTGTTTTACATCCTTCAGCACCACTGCCTCTGATACCACCACGTCCTTTCCACCACCTCAGTCTGTAGCATTTTTTAAAATAGACTGCGACCACGCTGTTAATGTTGGACGCTCCTGTCTGCTCACCTTTATACTTTGAATAACAACTGTTTAAAGCCATGAGGGAGAAGGTGAATCCATAATGCAGGGAAGGTTGGGAATGCATTTGACAGCAGGACACATTATTATGTCTTTAACTTTTATTTATTTACCCCACATTCTGCGATGCACAGATGCAAGTGGCAGGCTCACCTCACGGCACTGTAAAGTTTTTTTTTTGGTTGCCTTCCTCCCCATCCTGAGCACTCATTAATTTTCCAAGTGTCTTTTTCAAGCTTTCCCGAGGCGCGGCCACTGAAGAATCTGTTTAATTAGTTGGTCTCATCACGGGGCACATCTATACTGTACAGAAGCAATGTCCTCTGTGCCCTCCTCTCTTTTTCATTCCCTCTGCCGCCACGGTAACAGCATAAGTCCTCTACCAACCCCACCTGAATTTTAACTTCACAATCATGGAGACAATGTATTTTTACACAGCACTCCACCCCTTAGCCATGTTGCAAAGTACACATTTACGAGGCATGGCTAGCACTTCTGCCGAGCTTGGTTTGATAAGCCTTTTAACATGCAGAGTCATTTCTTTTCTCCCTCACTTAAAGATTTATTAATTTTCTTGCAGGAGATAATGTATTTAAGTGTGCCCTTTTAATTAATGTGTTGTCGCCACAATTTATAGCTTTTCAATTACATTATCTTTATGGCTATTACAAGAATTGACCGTTTGGTATGTAAAATAGATAGTCGCTAATGTGGCTACTCAAAACTTGACCCGACTGGACCAATGAGAGCCATTACAAATGGCAGGACTAAGCGTGTCTACCTGTTAATATCAAAGCATAAGGAAAACCAATGCTTACTTTTATGACTGCAGAGTAGGACTGATAGATATGTCACAATCAAGTCAAAATCTCATTTGGATTAGTTGCAAGTACTGCACTTAATCAGCTAACAAAATGTATTTTGCATACAACATATTATCCTCTCCTACTTGATATTAAAGCTGCTAACCCTGTAGTTTAGACCACAACAAACTTGTTTTGAAAGGCCTGGGACTCTTATATTAGCTTAGGAGTTAAGATTTCAGTGTCCTGGACATGTTTTAAAATGTGAACAGAATCTTACTATCAAAACACTGAATCAAATGTAATCCCAATGCTTGTCAGACCAGTTGATCTTCATTTTGTTAAGGAATTTATCAATAACTGTAAATGTATGACAAGTTTAAAGTTAGGCAACAGTGTTTTTAGTTTTTACTCTGAAAGAATATCCCCACTGTGAAAACCACAATGGAATAACATCACTTTGACAGGTGGAACAAGTAACGGTTTTTGCTTCTTCTGTCTCTGTGTTCTGCAAGTCAACTTTTCCTCAGAATTGAATTTGAAATTTGCTAGCAGTCTTTGATTGACTCTGTCAAGGAAAGAAACATGATCCATTTCCAAAGCTGCTGTTCTTGAGGGGTTTTCTTGGTGCAGTGGTCAATATTTATCGAAAGGAACAGGTGGTGTAAAGTTTTGTTTTATAGCCACAGTTTTTACCAACAAATGTGGAATAAAGTAAATATTTCTATGTCTACATGCGATTAACAAAGCCTCAAGGATGCCACAAGATCCAATTTTAGTTTTTATAAAGTTGTGGGATAAAAGGTTAGAATTGTACATTATTCATAATTCATACTGTTTTTATACATTTTTATCCCTATATGACACATCCCTATATGACGACATTAGGAAATCAAACTTTCTAAATGATAAAATAAAGTCAGTGTGATATGACCAGCCAATTGAAAAAACATATAAAGGTGTACGTTTTGGAGGATAAGAATTTAAATTGAACTTTTAAAGTATTTTTGGTAATTAGTTCCTACTATTAAATTGTGACCTGAATAATGATAATGACAGGACATGGCTAGATGAGACTGCCACTTGCTGTATCTGCACCTAATGACCTGTACAGTAACTCTTTTATTGATAATACCTTGTTTTTTTGTGGATCCCCTCTGTGGGTCTCCTCCCAACCTGTCCCAAGTGGACCAGCCCACCAGTTTAATCTCAATTACTCCACGACATTCCATCTGCCCCCGAAACTCCGCAGCACGGCTCACATCCTCGCCCTGTGATGAATAGCATACGGTTCAATGTTTAGCTGAGCAGTTAATCGATCAATAAGAATAGGGTCTACTAATGGATGCGCTTTGTTTCACTGGGTGTAGCAAGGGGTGGTTCGTGCCCGTCCCCAACCCCACTTAAAATGTATCTCCATTCATACGGCACAAATACAGAAAGACTTGCAGCGACAAGTGGGCTCACCAAAATGCCATGACTCACCAGTGGTTGAAGTCCCCATTGCTCGTGTCGTATTAGGTAAACAGCTGTAAAATCAGGTTAAATGCTTAATCAGCATAATTTTTTTTTTAAAACAATTAAGACCTTTTTTTTGTTTGTTTTTTTGCTTTAACTAGCTCAGTAACTAACCCAAAGCGACATCCATGACCAATTATTTTTGTTGGTCAAAGAAAATTGTTCAAAGTTTTGCTTTCCTGGAATACTCCACTGTAGCAATAATTGTTACAAGCTTCATGGCAACAAGTACATGACACCACACGGCCAAGTTACAGGTACATCTGTAAAATCTATTTTATTTTAATTAATTTTAACGTTTAATCAAAAAATGGTGCTGTGTTCCAACTTTTATGGGCTGTGGGTTGATTTCTTCCACATTATTGTCCACTTTGTATTTTTATATGTATTTTATGAATGAAATTCTTCTAATATGGCTTGAATAAGACAGTTTTGCTCGAGACTCATTGATTTGGAACTTGGATAATTATTTATTGACTGCCTTTCATTTTTACACTTTGTTTTGACAGAGGCCAAATCAATAGTTTTTCTTGTATGAATACATTTTGAGTTTTACTGCTAACAGATTTTTATAACACTCGGATTGAGAAGAAATTATGAAGTTTGCTCTTCTTTTCATTTATTTATCATTATTTTAATTTTCATATCTTTTAATCTTTAAAAATGTCTACATTGTGGTTTGGCAATTTTTGTACTATCAGCCTGGTAGTTTGTGTATCACATATTTTATAATTTAATAGATATTTTCCTTGTTTAGCCTCTTGTGTGTCAAGAGTTTTCCTCGAGCGACTGTCCTACTTGGTTGGCCTCCTGGCTCGCCCTAATTCTTCTTTCTGTGCAGTTGCCCACCAGACGTCTTCTTGGGGATTACTGTATTTTCTAATGAGTCCAATGCATTTTGAACCCCCCCTTCTGTCCATTGGCCCATCTCTCTTCCCCTCTCTCTCCATTTCCCTCCCTTTCTCTCTCTCTGTCGCTCTCCTGCTGCATTTTCCTCACCCAAGCCACCCGCTCACCCCCCTCCCCCGGCCACGGCGCTTTTACACAGTGCATCATTTGAAGAGGCGAGGCTGTTGAGCGCTCGGAGGAATAAAAGTGATTTATGAATGGGAGGGAGGGCCTACCTGGCGCTGCTGCTGAGGGGAAGCCTGTGGCGGTGGGACGCTCTGATCCTGCAGCCTATTGTTCCCTTCAGCCACACTGCAGGGGAACTACTGTGATCCGTTTGGCACAGCATTTCCCGTTAAAACTGCAAAAACACCCATGTATTACAGGGGTGCATGTCATTACAAAGGTCTTATATATTAGCTGGCTTTAGTTATACTTCATGGTCATTTTTCCACTTATCACATGGTCATCTTTGTGTTGAAGTGTCTTGGGCACTGGTGCATTAGTGAAGCTGTGTAATTATATGATAGTGTCTGATGCTAGAAGCCTGGGAGATGAACTAGCTCTGTGATTCGTTTTAAGATATAGCACATACATATTAACAGGGATAACCTCCATGTTCATACTACACAGTGCAAGTTTTTGGCATGGGGTTTGACAGTAAGGATTATGCTGTGTAGTTATACATTAATTGCAGATCTACTTTGCTTTGTCAGATATCACATTCACTTGTTCAAATAGACTTAGCATTATACCACTTAAAGTTAATTGAGAAATTATTCTCTGAGATGCTGTCTGTTTAATATTCAGCCGGCATAGGTAGCAGGCTGCAGGAGCATGCACTCTGACTTAATTGAAAAGTGTCCCAAACTTTGAGCCCTCCCAGTGTCCACCTCTTTGAGCTGAGGCCAGTCCAACAGATCAGCCAGAGGACACGCTGGTACAAGCCCCAATCCCCTGGTGACCAATCACAGCGCTCGCTCGCCTTCCTAGGGCTGGGCCAATCGTGGCTCTGAGCCAATAGATGTGCTCAGCCATGCTGTAATGCTGTGTCTGTCCTGTGGCATACTGAAACAGCTATAGCACATGGAGAGAAGGAGGGAGAGAGGAAGGGTGGATGGATGGATAGAGGGGAAAAGAAAGAGAATGAGGAATTGAGCAGAAGAGAGAGGGAGGGGGTACTCCCTTACTGTAGGAATCAAGGACATAAAGAGCTTTTGGGAAAGTGACTATAGCATGCTAAAGAGCGCTGCATTGAGATGCACACAGCTCTGATGGTATGTTTGTGCCCAGTGCCAAACCTAGAAAGAGCAGGATTTATCTGTGGCACTTTAAGTGCCTCTGTGATGCAGGTAGTAAATATGACAGAGCAAGCTGATATACTTCTACAACACAGCTGTCAGGCATCTTTAATATTTTCTATCGCCATTTAAAAGCAAATGTAGTTTATCTATTTGCTTGATGTATTGGAATAAGTAATGTAATGACTTCACACATTTTATTGTGCTTTAACATCTGGCGGCTGTGAGCAAACTGCATATTTCTTAGCCGGCTGAATGAATAAAATGTTCTACAATATGACAAAACATTATACACCTTTGAAAACGGTATAACTACACAGTAGTTACAGTTATTACCCCCATCAAGGTGTACTGTCTGGGCTTTTTAAATACCATAAAAGACAAAAGTTTAACAAAACGCTTCTACAGTTAAATACATATTTTTTTATACACTCTTTACAGTTAAATTACATGTCTAATGTCATATCTAATGTCTGTCCGTTGGTGTTCGTGACCCTAACCCACTCACAGGGACACACTGAGGCCGAGGTTCACATTTAAACCAGACTTGGCTGTTGAATTATGCAGGCCATGTTACCTTGGTAACCTGTGCGGACACTGAAGTCAATAGCTCCATGTAAATGCACTATGACAGGTCAGAGAGGATAAGAATTTCTGTTTGCTGGCGTCTTTTGGTGTGTTTGTGCTTGCCTCCAAGTGGCTGCTCTGGTCCCAACATGTGGAGAATACTTATCCAAATTCCCTTTGACTTTGACAGCAAATGTGTTGCATTGAAGCGTACAGCAGCCTGACTCCACTATCAGTGCAGTGGTGGCTCTTTGTGGAGTGTGTTCACGTTTGCAGCAGATTGTATTGGCTCCTTTAATGCACTGATACAGGCCTCATGCCCAGCCATTAACACGTTGGCTGTTAGACATTTTGTGTGCGGTTCTCGGGCATGTGGCCTGTTGTCTCAGTGCTTAGGGAAAGCAGGGGCTGATACAAGGCCCTTTGATCCCCATTATTTCCCGCTGCAAACAATGGATTTTAATTAGCAAAATGCTCATTCAGCTATGGCTTCCTCCGCTGCTTATGTGTCGGGCAGCGAAGGATGTCAGGCTTATGAGCCGAATATGTCAGCTTGTTTGTGCCATTTCATATGGGTTCTGACAATTACAGTGGCATAGACAGCCTTCACATTGTCTTTCTATTAAATGTACATAGTATAGCATTATAACAATTGAATTGTGAACACAATTTGAATGGTTGCAGTTGACAAATAGTTGACAATAGAATTGGAGTATATGATTTTCAATAATTTTCATTTTTTTCTTCTTCTTTTCTTTAAAAATATTTATATTCAATTCAATATAAATGTTTTGAACATAAAACTACTTTTATTTAGTGACATTTCAAAGCCGAAGCCCTATTTAAAATTATTCAGTCTTGATTAAAATGTGCTGAACAATACTTTGATCTGAATCCCATTATTTAAGACTACATTACAACTCTAATCACTATGCTTGTCAGAAACATTATAATTAGATATTTGTCCAAAATGGTTCAGCTCTGATCCAGAGAGGGAACGCCAGGGTGAGGAGGGGCGGAGAGGTGCGAGAGGGGCCATGGAGCTGGGGCTGATTTAATGTTCTGGATTTTCCGTGAGACTGTAGATCACGGAGCCTCCAGACCGCGTGCCCGAGCGGTGACAAGGAGGCAGCTGCTGAGTGGCTGTCGATCGAAGGACCTTCACAGCAGCAGAATCTTCAGCACTCGGCAAAAACCTTCAGTCAATCCCTTGCCTCTATTTACCGCTCTGCACTGCCGTCAGGAAGACACTGGCCATTCATTTGAAAGGGTTTGTTTCAAATCACCACCAAGAAGGGAGAGTTTCAGCGAAATGCCACACACTAATAACATGCAAATCTGGGCTGTGCAGTATTACAGTAACATAACTCTTCAGTACTGCATTATTTGTTTCACCATATTTACTTTTGCCACCAACTTTTTGGTTTAGGGCTGGGTTGTGATCTAATCTGTGATGCTTTTGTGATTCAGTGTTTCCCTATTTAATGCAGCTCTGTGTTAGACCTTTCCCACCCGCTTCTCAGCCTCTCTAAGGCTCTCAGTGAGTGACAGTTGGATTTAACCAATCACATTGATGTATGAACTTTCAGAAGAAGCAGATTACTTCATTTACCTCTTAAAGGAAATAGAAAAATACAAACTTTGCATGAATCGTGATAAAATAGAAATTGTGATCTGGCTCCGAGTAAATATTTTTGCCATATCGTCCACCCCTTTCTATAGTTTTATTTTCTTGCAAACCATGTGTAAATATTATACTAGCTGCCACTCTTTTGAAACCAAATATTATTTCTGTACACAATTTCATCAAAATTGCTAGACCCTTCTACTTCCACATTTTGCTTTAACATTTAACCTGTGTAGAAAATTGCTGACTGTGTATTGAGATAAATAATTCAAAACATAAATAAAGAATAAAGTAGTTAAAGTACATATTTTTGTTCTTACTTTAATAGACTATACTTAATATACTGTTGAGAATGAACTTTTTACTGTAATGTTCCTGAATATATGAGGCAGTATTGTGGTGAGTTTTGTGGCCTCAGTATCTCTGTGCTGAGCAGCAGGGGGGTCACCGATGATTTTCTTCACTCGGTCTGCAGCTTGTTTGAAGTGCAATGACTGTAATAATACGAGACAAAGACCAGGGGCTTCCATGCTATGATCCAAAAGTGTGTCTTTCAACTCCTTTATCTTCGTCTGATTCAGGGAATGTTTTTATTCTTTAGCACTGGATGCATTTAGATTTACCATTTGAAGCTACTGCCATATTATTCATTAGTGTTGTCATCTCTGGCTTTTAAAAAGATCAAGCTGTCCTGGTAGAGGTGGAAGATATTTACAAAATAATATATTGCTCTTGATTGCAATTCATAAAGCTGTTGATTTGGAGATATGCCAGATTAGAATATAAAGTATATTGCTTATAAAAACAGTTTAAAAGCAGCAAAATAATTAAATAATTATCTTGAAAAATAAATAACAATTATGTTCAAGTGTAATCTTCCAAATAAGGGTATGAACAAAACTTTTTCTATAATGCTTAAATCTTAGCGAAGACATTTACTGGTACATTTCAGTACACTTCTGATTGATTTTTATTAGCGGGATAATCCAAAAAAAGCGTATTCATCAATGTCATCCACCCGCTTTTTTTTTTTGGACAAGGAGCTCAATAATTTACTAACTAGCCACTCTTTCACCAATTAGAACACACAAAAGATATTACAGAAAAGTACACACCTCTAATACAAATTATTAGATACTCACCCATACTATTATATAATGCACGTTTATGAATTACCTACTAGAGTGGGTCTAAAATTCCTGGAAAGTACTTGAACAGTGCCTGTAATTGTCTTGTGTAACTGTCCAAATTAAATAGTTTATTACTGCATGCGATATTATGCGATCATTTACCCAGAATATAAATTTTACAAACCATTCTCATCTAAAATTAGATTGAATTTGGATTGCGGCGTATCCAAGGTCATGTGTATAGCTGAGTAATTACATGGTTGTTTTATTGACAGTGATG
This sequence comes from Scartelaos histophorus, assembly GCA_000787155.1. NCBI lineage: Eukaryota > Metazoa > Chordata > Actinopteri > Gobiiformes > Gobiidae > Scartelaos > Scartelaos histophorus. The sequence continues at coordinate 73,349 of KN489405.1, forward strand.
CTTCGGCAATTGTTCAACGTGAGTCACCATTTTGGAGTAATATCTTCTGCAAACTGCCTGTCCTTGGCGTCTTATTTATGTCGTCTTTTGTTTTTCACTTTTTTGGTGTGAATGATGTATATATTATGACTTTTATGGCTTATGTAGAAATGAGAGAGGTTTTTCAAGGTGCGGAGGCGAATAAAGTGCAAAGAGTAGCATGGGAAAATAATTGGGTCATCTCAAACCAATGGGACATTAACGCGCCATTGGGCTCCTCGGACTGTCTTCTCTGCCTCTTCCTACTTACATTGCAATGAATCAGGACACCCCATAATACCAGGTGAATCAAGGCTAATTAAAGCTAAGCCTTTATAGGTCCCTGTCTACATTTGTGAACAGACAGCCAGCAGCACCCGAGATGTTTGAAAATGCGCCACCTGTCTTCTAAACAACCTTCAAGGCAGCGGCAGTAGCTATAGCGATAACCAAAAACATCATAGGAACGCGCCCATGTCCTGTCTTCTCTTCCCCCTTCCTAGCTTTATGCAAATAGTCCTTAATAAAAGCAGGCTCACTCAGGGGCCGCAGGTAGAGGCAGCCGGGCCTGGGAAGGTCACATTGTAGGGGAAATTATTCTCTTCACGCTATGGTAATGGAAGCTTTTTTTATTAGGGAGCAGAGCCAGTAAGGTTCTTGTCCTCGGCTCAGAGCTGCACCTCTGGCACTGATGCTACCTGTGTTTATTTACTCTGTCCACCGCAGGAAGGCCACTCGCTGCAAGAGGGCACCAGCCAAGTGGAGAAATTGTGTTTAGAAACAAGAATTGTACTATTTTGAGTTTCCCATGTTGTGCTTAGATCTAGTTCTGCATGCAGATTTAGGGACTTTTATTTGCATGGCTTTTCATTTAGCACCTAAAAACTAATGTGATTACAGCTGCAACAATCAGTTAACTAATTGTTACTAGTCTACTATAAAACATTATCATAGTTGTATTTGATCATCATTATCTGGACTATACAGACTCAAAAACACATACGAAAAGACCTTTTTTATCACAAAGACAGTAGCATTATTAAATAATTAAATGACAAAAAAGTTTTTTTCTCTTATTCTTATCAATAATAGACTTTATTTGTATTTACAAAATATGTCGTTTATGTAGTTGATAATGTGTTTGAGAAGTCTCAAAGTACAATAGAAATAATTTGACAAGTCAGGTAATCAAAAATGACTCAATGACTAAAATTGTTGCAGCTCTATTGAGAATTTGATTTGTATGCTGAATTAGCTATAACAATCTTCATGGATTTGAGTCTGACCCCAAGCCTGTTTGGAAGAGCATCCAAATAACAAAATCCTAATGAAATTCACTTATTTAGGAGGCAAGATAATTTGACTTGGAAAGAAAATTGAAAAAGTATTGGTTAACTGTGTTAAATTTGTTGTGCTTTTTCAGTGCTTTACATATTTATGTTCAGTCTTAGAAAGTCTATTGTGTTTCCTGTGTTCTTCTAATGATGAACACTGCAATTTCTGTCATTTAGTTTCCGATGCAGGTGACAGGTTTGTGTGGCCAATGAGAGGTGCCATTTCCATGCCTGTGTTAATACTGGAGCATATGCCAAACACGTCTCCACCATCAGACTAACCATATGTTTGCGCACAGCCATTAATCTGGTGCTAGATGTTGACTGTTGCGGTGCTGTCCTGTCCAAGCCTAACTTCCATCTCCAGCTTTCACTTTCTCTTTCCTCTAACAGCCAATGGCCACCTCACAGATGGCTGTCAGGGAGGCAGAAGGGCCGTGTCTGTCGACCTCTGCGCTCACGTTTAGTTCAGACTTTTACACGCGTCGACAAAGGCACCCCAGTAGCTCCGGGCGTCAGGCAGCGTCCGCTCAATGACAAATAGCAACCGCAGACACAGGGCCGCAGTGAGCTCTCTGGAGGCTCCAGAGCTCTCACAGGATGACCCAGTTCCACCATGCGCACTCCTCCTCTCACCAGTATCTTCTCCTCTCACCCTCTGCCTCCTCTACATCCTCCTCCTCCTCTCATCTGTTTCCTCTCAGCCTCTCAGCTCTGGCTCCTCTCAGCAGCTTCTGCACAGTGTGGTTCTGAGTGGTTAGTTTAACGAGTAACAAGCACACATTAAATACCTGTCTAAGTTGTAGTGGGCTTGATGTGAATGCTTCTTCAGTTAAACAGTCTCTGGATAGTCTTTACTGATACACCTCTCTTCTCTTCCTTATTGTGTCCTTCACAATAACACTGTTATGTCTTATTTTAGCTTCAGTAGTTGCCAACACCACTTACCCACAACAATAAAAACACCACAGTTGATCTTTTCGAGCAATTGGCTTAACTGCAATGCAGCTGTGCTACTATGGGGCATTAATATTAATGTCTCTACCCATTTTGCCCAGCGTGGCTGGAAGCCTGTCAGTCTTTTTTCTGGAAAGACTCCATGGTCCAGCTAAAACCTGCCCAGAATGTCACTGTTGCATTCAGGCACTAGGGGGCGTCAGTCCACACCTGCTCTGATTGGCTGGCGGCCCTACGTATAGGCCATATTACCATCCAATCCCACGTGTGTAAATGTGTATATATAGAATAGATGTAGGACCTGAAACTGCTAGAACAAAGCACATTGGTAGTTTTTTGTGTTGTAATTTGTTCCAGTAATTTTGCTCGACAGAGTGTCAAGTTTCACCCCTAGTTTTATGCCTTTGCCTTAAGCAACACTCTCCTGTGTTTTTGTGTTGAATAATTAGCTTGTTTAGTGTCAAGTCTCCTCTTTTTACCCGGTGGGAGCTTCACAGATGAGATTACGCAAAAGGCCCCATGAGATTTTTAATCCACTGTATCCAAGCAAATAGTTGAGTGTAACAAGAGCTACACAGTGTGAATGTTAGATTAGGGCGAGTGGGCGCGGCTGCTATCGCGGTTAAGCACTGCTCCTCTGCATTAAGTGTTGAAGATGGCTGCAAGCGATGCAGGTGTGTGTGTGAGGAGCAGAGGCTGGATCAGTGTGCTGCGCTGTTCATCACTGCAGCAGAGTGGAGGCTGCTGATGCCTGCCCCCTGCCTCTCTCTCGCTGGCCTTTTTCTGCCTCTCTCCAGAGCCTCTGCTGATCATGCTCACTTTCATTACTCGTGAAGGAGCCAGACGAGCTGTAGGTTGAGCAAAAACCCACAGGGAAGCAGCTACACTGATTACCCTCCACCTCAAAGCCTGCCACTTGTGTTCATTTGCATTTCTCTTCTTTCACTGTCTTAATAGTTGGCATTGTGCATTCAATGTGTCCTTTATGGCCACTCACAGTCCAATGAAGACTGCGCTAGTCCAGACCATTTTGAATCTACTTTTGTGGACAGAAACACTCCAGCACTTGAGTAGCAGCAGTTCAGCCGTGTTTCAAACGGAGCAAGCGCTTCATGTCGCAGTTCAAAGATACACCATGCATAAGTGCTCAGGGTTAATCAAGGTCAATACTGCTCTCCACTGTGCTGCTTTATGCGTTTGAAGGGTACATTGTGTATTTCAGTTTCATTTAATACAATCTTAATTTGAGGATGGTTAACTAATGTCATTGGTATTATTTGCTACTGGATAAAACAAGCTTTGACTATGAGTGTATACATTTCTCAAGATCATTGATTGTCTCTAAAAATGCATTGAAATAGAAAAAAAATATATGAACCACGAAATTAAAGGAAAATACCTTAGAAGCAGACAACGAAAAAATACTATGTTTAGACTAAACCTGCTCAGCTCTGAAAATATAGGTAAATTGTCCTGTGTCCCAATGCACAGATGCATTTGCAGAAATTGCTGCACCATCTTGTTGTTGCACATGCCCTTCATACGACCTTCTTTGGAGCAAAACGGATACACCCAGACCACTTAAATTCTGGGGCTCTTTAAACCATATCTGCTTCCTCTTTTGAGACTCCAGGACTGCTACTTTATCTCAGACTAAACTTGAGTGAATGATTGTAAATGTTGTATAATTACAGTTTTGCCTCAGTAAGTTAAGCACTCCTCACATCATCATGGGAGATGGTAGGGCACAGTTTCTCTAGAATAACATCAGTATGTCTCAAAGTCTGATGTAAATAAAAGTGTGTTTAGGAAAGCAGCGCCTCCCTAAGTTGATTTAGTATTCTCGTCCCCGTTTGTGAAAATGGGATCTGCTCTGCTGTAAAAAGAGAAAGGTGTATTGGAATATGCAGTGCATATCAGCCCAGACCTGTGATGTGTTAGCGTACAACAGCTTGTCTGGCTGCAGGCGATCACATACTGCACGAGATGTTTACTCACAGATTAAATTTGGCAGACAATTTTTGACATGGGTTTATAAAATAGCTTGACCCTTCTTCACACTGGCCTGTCTCTCCTTGTGCGCTCTACAGTGCGATGCGGGTGCTGCTGTCCAAACTGCCCAGGCCGTGGATCGTGGATGAGAAGAAGGACGATGGATACACGGCTCTGCACCTGGCTGCACTCAACAACCACGTGGAGGTGGCGGAGCTGCTAGTGCACCAGGTACCTTCAAACATACAGGGCTAATTTTAACACATGTTTAATCACGAGCCTGACAACACAAATGCCATTATTCATGCACTGTGAGATACCCTTCATTATGTGGCCCAACATTGCTGCATCAGCTTCGCTTGCCCTCCTGGATCTTCCTGACTACACACCATTAAGACAAGCTCCTACTGCAGTCCCAGCAGCCAGAGAGCTGTGGACCAGTTGAACTGACTAGAGCTGCTCTTTTTTATTGAATCCATACGGTTCACACGGCCTCCAGGGGCTCTGCTTTACTGCTGCTGGCCCTCACATCTCCTCCTGCCGTCATAGGTGTGCGCTCTTTTCCCATTTGAAATTGCAGTTTTTTTGTCCCTCAGGACTGAACCATACTGGAGTTTATGACAAAAGTCACCTGACCAAGCAGGAAGCAGGTTAATTAGGATATGGTGCATTGCTCCAACACATGAGCATTCCTTTTGGAGGGGTGTGTTAGGACCAGGCCCTGCAATGGACTAGTTCACACTGATGGCTCAGCTTTCTATTCAGAAACTGCACCACACACAAGGTGCACTGCAGATCTGCTGCCAGCGCACCAGTCCGTCAGTTTTATTACTTTGGGATTTCACACACTGCCTGATCACAATGCTTATCTCCCCCTCACATCTCCTCAGCCAAGGTGTTTGCAATTGGAAATGACAATCACATGCAACACTGTTAGCAGGGTGCGTTTAAAGATGCGACTTTGTTAGTCTGGATGACAAAAAAGGGTATGCTTGCACAGAATCTTTACAGTTCATATGGATTTATTTAACTATAAATAAATTCTAATTTAGATTTTTTTTTTTTGTGTGATTCCTCTTAGGGAAACGCCAGCCTGGACATCCAGAACGTAAACCAGCAAACAGCCTTACATCTGGCAGTAGAGCGGCAACACACACAGATTGTTCGGGTAAGATAAGACTTATAATTTCAGGAATTTATTGAAACTACAAGAAATTAAATTCAATAATAATATTTTATAATTTAATACTACAAAAATGTATTGCTTCATAAAGATTGTTTGGCCAGTCCTGTGTTTTAATCTGCCCAAATTATAAAATGCAACCATTTTGATTCCATAAATATTCCTCACTAACTGCAATATTTCACTTGTAAAAAGCGGATGAACAAATGCTGTGTCTGTAGCTGTAGTGCTGAATTAAGACTGCCACGTTGCCCTCTTGTGGGCTCAAGAATAAATGCACCTCATAATTGGCACACTGGAGCTGTTCACTGTGGACCAGCACTTGACATTTGTCTCGTGACATTAAATTAAATAGTTTTATGGAGTATAAAGTTGTAGAACAGTTATCCATCAAGTGTCTATTCTTCATGTTTTGTTTTTGCAGCTGCTTGTGCGAGCGGAGGCTAAACTTGACGTTCAGGACAAGGACGGAGACACGCCCCTCCATGAAGCACTGCGTCACCACACACTGTCCCAACTGCGACAACTTCAAGACATGCAGGACGTCAGCAAAGTGGAGCCCTGGGAACCATCCAAGAACACTGTACTTATGCATCATTTATACAACGCACTATTAACACCACATAACAGCAAATTGGGCCAGGAGTTAGCGGCCAATAGCTACCAAACACTGCTACTTAGGATTTTACTGGAATATATGTACGCATTGAAATAACATACTTTTGCCATTTCTTGGAATTTAACATAGACTAATAGAAATGACTATTGAATAGAAATAGACTTCAGGTAGGCCGTACTAATCTTTATTATGTTTGTGAACATTGTATAACACGTATTACATTTACTGTGCATTGCATGAACATAGATTTATTTATTTTTTTTTTTTTTTAAATGGGCCCAAAATAATTAGAGGATACTTTTGCAGCTAGTAATAAATTAATTCATATATTTAATATAGAAGAGGTTATTGATGATAATTTATAGACAACAATAGGGATTTATTCTCCACCACTAGGTATCCATTATTGTTTCTTACCCAATACTTAATTATTTAATACATTATTTATTTGATGTCAATATACAATTCTCATTACAGATCCTCGTAGCTATCCTAAAATGTAGACCTCTTTGTTTCACTATAATACATGCCCTCTCTTCTTAACATGTCCATAAAAATGCTGTTAAATCACACTTGGCTTTGAGTTCGGCTGCTCCTTAGTCCCCTGTCGTCTGCATCAGTGGTCACCCTGTATCTGCGAGGCCCATCACAGTGACAGTTACCTGACACTAACACTGAGCACTCAACCAGGCCTAAGCCTTTTCATAACCGCTCTGAATGAATACATCTTTGGGCCACTGGGATCCTGTCAAACCCTGCGGCATTCATGCTAACAACACATCACTTCTAGTTGATCTGCCATCTACAGCATGATTCTTATAACTGTCTTTTTACTTCTCCGTATCCTGTCTAGTTCCTTACTGCAGTAGTATAGCAGACTAGACAGCGGGTCTAATTGAGATACGTGTAGCTGGGTCACTCTCCCATAGCCCACTCTCTCCCTGCAGAAATGAGAATTGAATTAGCCGGCCCGGTGGCTCCATCAGACGAGATGTAAAAGCTACTGGTAGAAGACAATCAGACAAGGGAAGCCCAAATTGCTAGACCAAGGGAGAGGCTTTGAATCAGGCCAGACAAGTGCGAGCGTCCAAGGTGGTACAGTTAATAGGGTTGGGCTTGGTGGGCATCACAGTATTGCACTGCCGTTTGAAAGCACCTCCTTGATTGCCTGCGACCTCTTCTTTAATAGGATAATCAGAAATCCCATCTGGACTACACCAAAAGCTCACAAAAGACCCATGTAGTATTGTTGTGGGAAATGGAGGCAAGAATTACAGTTATGTGCACAAGTTAAAGTGAGGTGTAAAAAATGCTGTTAACTAAAATTGGCAAGTACTAAAGTGTAATTTTTTTGTGTTGGTAAGATTATTATTTACATTCAGGATTTAGCAGCAGAGATGCCAAACTTAATGATGCTATTGGATTGCTAGATGTACAATTGTGATATTAATGATGCAAAAGAAGCCACATTTATCCCAGAGCTGTAAGTGTCTTATTCTGGGAAGGGCTGCAGCGATTAATCAGAGTAATTGAGATTTGCGACTAATTGTCTATGAAAATAATAGTTTTTAATATACAAAATACATTTTTAACAAAGATGGCATGAAACATTTGTGATTTTATTCAATAATACATAATGTTTGGTTACTATTTTTACTCATTTTATCTGGTTAAAAATGGTTCAGTAGAATAATTGGTTGACTTATGGTCTAATCAAAAGAACTGACTAGTCTGGGATCTGCAATGGAACAAATGGGTAACTCTTATTTCTTTTCTTTATTTTTTTATTCTTTCTGCTCTTGTTTTTTCTTCATGCCTTTTTGTATACACCTCTATTTACAATACCCCATCCTTTGTTCCTAGCCGTTCCCATAAAGCTGTCTTAGACTTTTGCACAGTATTGTATTTTGTAGCGGGTTCACCTTGAAAACATCCCAAACTGATGTCCCTCTCTGCGCTGTGTGTCTTGTCCCGTGCAGTTAATCATGGGCTTGGGGACCCAGGGGGCGGAGAAGAAGAGCGCAGCATCCATCGCCTGTTTCCTGGCAGCCAACGGAGCAGACCTGACCATTCGTAACAAAAAGGGCCAGTCCCCTCTAGACCTCTGTCCAGATCCAAGCCTCTGCAAAGCTCTGGCCAAATGCCACAAGGAGAAGAGCAGGTGAGGAGTGCGCTGAAGTTGTGGTGATGGTTAAGTGGTCCAAATGTAATAGATGTGAAATGACTTGTCCACAGGAAGCTGCCAAGGTTAAAAAAGTAGCTCTGTTAATGGCAAGGTATTTGTTATTGTTCATATAAGGGGAACTATTGAAACCAAAATTAGATAAATATTTAATTGGACATTTAAATTAAACTCATATATTTATATAAAATGAGCAAAACATCAAGACCATAAGAGTGATCTTTTTTGCAACTATAATGTATTAATTTAATATTTCTTCCACGGTTCTCTTGTTAAGTTCAAAATTAATGTTTTCTATTTAAGAAAATTATCTCCACTGGCACACTTGGCTGTCCTCTTAAGTAGTATAGTAATCATACTGGATATTCATATTGGCGAAGCATAAATCACATCTGATATTTAAATCATACTCATTCTTCTGATACCACGGTTCAGTTGAACATGCTTTGAATGTATAAAAAGTATATGCTTAAAAAAGTATGGATCTTTACAGTTACACTAACAAGACAAAACAAGCAAAGATGGCACAGGTTGGAAATAGCATCAGTTGTATTGATTTCCTTTACTTTGCTCAAATGGACCATCCACCCCTTTACCTTTTAAGTGTTATTTTAAACTCTTCCTGTCTCTCTCTCCCCCTCCTCCTCCCTGTGTGCAGCAGTCAGGTGGGCACACGCAGCCCCTCTCTCAATAGTAATATGGAGAGTCTGGAGGAGTGCATGGTGTGTTCAGACATGAAGAGGGACACTCTGTTTGGGCCATGTGGACACATTGCCACCTGCTCCCTCTGCTCCCCGCGGGTCAAGAAGTGTCTTATCTGTAAGGAGCAGGTCCAGTCCAGAACCAAGGTACTGCCATATGTGCTTTGGAAAGCCATCAATCATACTTTATTGTTCCTTAGGGGTTATTTGATACCTTTAGCTGCTTAAAACATGAACGTGAGTCACATGACAGGTTGTGATGTTTGAGACATACACATTATATACAGAAATGATACCGTAATCTGCAAATTACTGCAAGAACCAATAAATGCCTATTATATAAACCCAATAAAAACAAAAGAGCAAAATGCGACTCTTGAAATGACTGAATTGAACAATATAATTTATATAGTGTATTTTTGCAGTGTGTTGAAACTTAAGTTTTCTAGTGTAGACTCAAACTCAAACAAAATACATGCCTGTAATTGAATTAATGAAACATAACATTATGCCATCCTGTGGAACTTTCCAGACAATCTTAACATTTTCATGAGAGAAGCAGGTAACGGATCTCCACCAGAGAAGTTATAGCGCCTTTTTAGATCTAAAACACAGCTCTTGCTACATGGTAAAAGCAGCGAGAGGTTTTTTTAGTCTATCCAACGTGATTTGTCTTGAAATAAGATGATGAATACAAAACTGTTCCTCAGGCTATATAGAGAAATGTTGTTTTCCTATGCTATAAGTACCTCGACATATGCCGTAAGATTTTTATATTGTTACAGATAGATCCAGTTCACTACACATGTTATTTGTAAGTTGGTAAAAAATAGAAGTTTGCGTCTAAACAAAGGAGAGATTAATGAAGCAGGGGAAAGCATGCTGTGTTTTATCTTGGTAACACGGCAGACCAATAAACCTCTATTACAGCCACATTTCTGCTAAGAGGAGAGTGGAATTTGTAAACTAGTAAATAATGACATACTAAATGCACAAGACACTCACTGAAATAAATGCGCAGTTTATTTGAGCAGATTAAACACAGTCTTGTCATCACCTTTATAGTATGGACAGGTGTGATTTACTATACTATCAAATATTTCTGTCTTTATTATTCACTTGCAGGATGTGGTTTAATTCAAAAGAAGTATTGTTCATATAGAATTCCAAAATGTATGGCACTCAAGACTGTAAGACTCAAAAATGAAAGTTGAATAAATGGCACATATATTGTGTTGGAAATTACATAGTATAAAAAGGAGCATGTTCAGTCATCATTGCAGTGATGAAATTGCTATTGACTATCAAACCCTTTCTTTATTATCAAATTCGAGTTTAAGAAATTGACAGCACTACAGAAAGATGTATCCTGAAGTATACTATGCATTTTCAGTATACATTTCTGCATACCTGTGGCTCTTGTACTAGCTTGTTTCTCATATGTTTACATTATTCTCTTTGCAGATCGAGGAGTGTGTGGTCTGCTCTGACAAAAAGGCAGCAGTGTTGTTCCAGCCCTGTGGTCACATGTGCGCTTGTGAGAGTGAGTACATGTTCAGATTTTTTTTTTAATCTAATTTGATATGAGAATGTTTTATATAGCTATGTATTATTCATGGATTTTAGTCACATTCTTTTTCATTTTGAAGACAACACCAAAAATATAGTCCTTCAAAGTCTGAACTCTGCTCCAAACCACAAACTATTACTGACAGAGATGGCTGTAGACCTCTCGGCTAAAATGGCCCAACCATATCATTGACGATTTTAAGTAACTGCATCGTAATCTAATCAAAATTTCTATTGCACTGGTTGTAACTAGTAAATTGCAGTGGATGGAATAATTTACACAGCATAAAAAATGAAAACCTGCTTACCCTGTATTTCAGACCACTACCTGAAATGTATTCTGTTTTTCTCCTAGTTTAGTAGTTCAGATATCGGGCTTTTTCATAATTGTCCCTAGACGTGTTTAAAATGTGCACTTTGAACAGAATCTTATTGATAAAATATACTTGTCAGAATAGTCACAATTGCATATTTTACCAAACTTTTTCCACAGTTTTATTTATGTCCACCTCCTCTAACCCATAATCCCTTGCTCTGTGATCCGCCAGACTGTGCCAGCCTCATGAAGAAGTGCGTACAGTGCCGGGCTGTGGTGGAACGCCGCACTCCCTTCGTTCTGTGCTGTGGAGGGAAAGGTATGGAGGATGATGCCGCTCATGATGATGATGATGATGATGATGATGATGATGATGATGATGATGATGATGACCTTAGTGAGTGAATCTTCCACACGTTTTTTGCTTTAATTTACTTTTGCTTTCACCTTTTCTCCCATCTTTTCCTTTGTACTTGCATTTTACTGTCTTGCTTTGCACATTGCATTTTTATTATATTGTTTGCCTTGTAACATTACAAGTTTCTACAAAGTTGAAACTTGTTTGTAGCTGGATTTTGCATGCTTCATTTGGACTAATCATTTCTCAAAAGCTAGAAGCCATTTTGAGATGACATTGCCACCCACGTTGAATATTACAATGTCGTACTCTTACTCTTATGTTTTATTCATTACAGCTTCTCCTTTGAATTAACATAGCACAACTGCATAGATTTAATTACATGGGCTATCCTATGGATATAGAATAAAACCAAAGAGCTGCATCACAGTGGTTATCAAAGGTTCAGCGCATAGGCAAAAGCCATTATCGATTACATTTGAGTATTTATAAAAGTTTTATTTAATTTTATTTTTCCATGACAACTTTGAGTGAGTGAGCTCATGCACTATAGTGAGTTTACAGTGAATCTTTGTATTTTTTTTTACATTTCATTTGTGGAATAAATGTGTTTAGTTTTACCAAGCTGCACAATATTTTCAAAAATAGTAAATTAGATGATAATGGATGCATCTGTTCCCCTTTCTCTTAATCTTTGATGTGTTAGTTAGTTTAGGAGGTATTTAAGTTGCAATTTGACTGCAGGATTTGTAAATATAATGTATTATTGTTATTATTATTATTAAGAGTCAATATAGGGACCTGAAATTATTTAGCATCTAATCAAATTACTTAATATTTAACAATTCTGTCTACTTAAATTAAAGTTGGCCAAGTCAGTGGCCAGTGCAGCTCAGTAGGCAGAAACCTCATTATCATTCTAAGGTGATCACAGAAGCCACTAGGGGTCAGTATTAGAACAAATGATTGCCTGCCAAAAGGTTAGAAAATACAAAAAGGTTTTGGTTTGGGGTTAGGAAAATGTTTTGGGTTACTGCAAAATAATTTGCTGTAACTTAAAAAATAGCCTTTTCTTCCATTCTTCAATAATGAAATAAATGTTAAATAGTCAAAAATACACAGACTCTTTGCATCAATTAATTAACTAAAAGGGGACGTGACACTGACAAAAGCTCTCAAAATAACTTTGTATACATAGAAATGCTGTAAATGGCATATTCCTGAATGAACAAGAAGATTTAACAGCCCAGTCACTCTCAAAACTCCAGCTAACTCACTTCATTAATCCTATCGGCCATGGTCCATATAAATCCTTATAATCTTTATAAAATCAACTACTAAATGATTTGCTCCACTAAGACACCATCTGTCAGTTAATCGACTAAACTACTAAAGAACTAAAAAAAAAAAAATACTTGCTGGTTTTGATATTGTGCAGCCCATCTTTATTTTAAGTTCTCCTTTTATGTTCCATTGCAGTATAAGGCACAGACTAAACACACTTAACTGTCATGCGGGGGCAGCATCAACGGCATTTCTAAGTGACATTAACATTTAACCCAAACCTGCTCATTTGATAACAATCTTATACTTTTCCTGTCTCTGCGTAGCCTCCCTTGCCTCTGTCCCCTAACACTGCTTCACTTTGATACTAAATTCTCCCCTTCTGTCCCTGATCGTCCCTCTTGAGGCTTCTGGGAGTAGCTTTAGGCCAAATGTTGAATGAGGATAACTCCTTCTATAACAATGTGACTGGTTATTCTCAGCAGGGAGCTCTAACAGTATGGCAGGGGGGTCCCAGGATCTTCTCCAGCCCAACAATCTGGCTCTAAGTTGGTGTAAGTATCCTCCATGAACAAGTTACCCTCCCTCTTGATACCAGAGCTCCCCGCAGCCCAGGCCCAAACCCGTAATACTAAAATGATAATTGTCCCATAGCATTGCACGCACACATTTAGGATAATATAAAAATATGTTGCATCTAAATCAACGTTTTTGAATTACTTTAAAATTAAATCCCAAGTTATTTTTGCTTTTACACCATTATAAGCATATGTACTTTGATAAATGTGCATGGCAGTTTATAATGTTCGCTTACTATTGTTTCTGCTACAGCTATGTCTGTCCAGTACAATAAAATTCAGGCCTTGTTTTCTCATTTTATTAAAAAGAAACAAAAAAAAATTAGGGAAATTATATTTTGCTCATAATAGAGGAGATAAGGTTTTCCCTTATCTTTAGTTTTATTTTGACTGACTCATGCATGTTTGAGTAATCCAGTATTGAGTAATCCAGTATTGCATTTGAGTTTTGAATGCATATTTTTTTAGCACACAGTGAACCAAAAAAAGTTAGTTTATTAAGTTAACTTAAGGAGTAAATAAGGTCCATACCAGTTGAGAGCCACTGCTGTAATTCTGTGGGCTGAATTTTATCGTACATTTTTATTAGGCTATAAAGTGTTAAATGAGCACTGTTTCTGACTTGGTCACTGTGTGTTGTCTTCAGCGAGTGGAAACATCCCAGCCCTGCAGAGAGACAAAGACAACACTAACGTCAATGCAGATGTTCAGAAGCTCCAACAGCAGCTGCAGGACATCAAAGAACAGGTAAACAATTGTATTCACTTTCTCGATTTAAAGGTGCACTATGCCACTTTTCTTGTGACGATTTGGTCACTTGATTTTTTCTGTGGAGAATGTTTCACCTGGGGGTTTTCTGGGTGTCTTCTGTATTTTGCGTGTTGGCATTCGAAAGGTAAAACAACTGCATGTGGTGGAGTGCACAGAGCTTTCAACATAGTTCGTTGGTAAGCTAACTGCTTCATTTCTTCTTTTGTCTCGCTTTTTCTGCAGACCATGTGCCCGGTGTGTTTGGACAGGCTCAAAAACATGATCTTTATGTGTGGCCACGGCACCTGCCAGCTGTGTGGAGACCGCATGAGCGAGTGTCCCATCTGCCGCAAGGCCATCGAGCGCCGCATCCTTCTCTACTGAGTCCCGCCCACCATAGACTCCGCCCACCTGAGACCCCTGTCCACCTGTGACCCCAGAGACCCCTGTCCACGAGAACTGAGCACACCCAAAAACTTGTACACCAGCCAGACCTAACGCTTGATCATTCTCTGCACCTCTATCTCAAGATCTCCATGGTCTTATTTTCACTGCTCTTAAAAAGTGACTGATGGATTCCTGTTACAAATCTACAAATGGACTTTTATCATGGATTACCAGTTCACTTTTGTGTTTTAACTGTGCTGGTCTATAGACTTGAACATGTCAGAAGTGTAAAGCTGGAGAGGTCGATGTACCTTTTTCCTTATGCATTTGTTGCAGTGAAGCCAACTGCAGTTTAAATGGTATTTTTAAATCCAGCTGAAAATGTATTCTTGTCTGACTTGACAACGGTGTGGCCGTATTATCATTCTTGTTAAATACTTTACATTGTCTGGCTTGGTATTGAGACTGTAAACCTCAAGCATGACATTATCACCAGCAAGTGTCAGACTGACTGAAAAAAATACCCACAAAATTGCAGGAATATCACTTTTCTTTGGAGGTTTACAACACTTTTTTATTTTTTATTTAAGCATTTGAATTTTCAAGACAACAATATTTAAATAATAATTTCTAATCATGACCATATTGGAAAGGTCCAACTCTGGCCTATAAATACTGTTTTCATTATCAGTACATCATTTGATTTGAGTTGTAGTATTAATTTACTATGTTTTTTTATTTATTTAAATATATTTGACAACCTTAATATCACCTTGTCATTGGGATGATTAAAAAGATATAAGATACACCAAAATATAAGTGGTCAGTATCACTATAAGAGGAGCTATTTTTCCTCTTCACCTGTTCCTCAGTGGTCGTAATGTTATGCTTGATTTTAAAACCGCTTGGTCAGTAAATAATTCTGTTTTTTGCTGACTTCCACTCGTGATAACACACACTAGCCTACAGCCACTTGCACCACGCCTTGTACTTTGTTTACCGAGCCGTACCAGCCACCATCGACCGCCATGTTGCAACAGCTCCTTGGACTTCACTCCACCAATGCTCAATACAAATCACCCAACCACTGTTGTAAAACCACATTATGCAAACACTACATTGAAAAGTATCCCGTCTACTTTACTGTTCCAGACTTTGTGGTATTGTCCTGCAAAATGAGTGTACAATTTGATCGCTAATTCACCACGATGACTTCAGTGCCATCTGCTTCCAAAAAAATGTTAAAATAGCTTGTATGAAGATAACATATTTCATCACGTATTATTTAATTCTTGAAATCAAACTTTATTGAGCTAGAGAGTACAATCTATTAGCAAACAAAGACAGAGGTATAGTATAAATTATTTCTTATTGCTGCCCAAAAATAGGATTTATAGAGTCACTGCCTTCCTAAAACTGTATGTAGCCTCAAATTTTACATCCAGCTTTGATAAATTGTATGTTTTGTTTGTAATTTTATGATGATTTGTTTTTGCTTTTCTATTGTGTTGCAATAGCTTCTTAGCAATCATCGGTAGAAACTTTTTACTAAAAATACTGTAGGTCTTATTTGTGAAATGGAAAAAAGATTTTGTTAAGGTATTATGTTATCTTCTGCTTGTTTTGGGAGGAAAGCTAATGATTTTTAAAGACTTGCCTTACCTCTTTTAAAATGGGTGCCGCCCATGTGGGGACTAGAGTGATATTATGACTGCTAACATTTTTCTCTCTTATGGACTGAAAGAAAGTGTTTTATTGATAACACATAAGCTAGAAGCACTAATTTGGCTTTAAATAGTGTTGTCCTGTTATGGTTGTCAAAAAGAAAGCCTATTTTGTACTTTATTTTCGAAACTTGTAATTTTGTCCTGTCGCAAATGTATTCATAGTATTTTCTTTGGCATGAATGTGGACATATGCAGTACAACAGTCAGATCTGTATGGCTCAAAAGTGCTTTTAAAACAAGCATATGGCAAAAATAAAGCTATAAATGAACCATGCAAATCAAAGAACTGTTATTTTTCTAACTCTTTCAGATTGTTAATTAGCCTGGTGCTTGTTTGGTTTTTCCAGTGGAGTTGAGATGTAGTTAGCCGCGTATAAGCAGAAAATTAGCATCTTGTTTCTTTTCCCCTGCTGGGCGGCGGCTGCCTCTCAGTGGGGACAGGGAGCAGAGGAGGGACTGTAATGTAATTGAAAATGCGAACACCTAGTAATGAGTCAGCACCAGAGTGAGAGGGCGCTATGCTAATCACCAGAAGGGGCTATAGGGGAGAGAAAACGGGAGAGAGATTCTGCAGATGCTCTTGGCTCAGAATGTTAACTTATTTTGTACATTGACCATTTCAAAGTGTGTGTCTTTTTTTTAAGTTTTAAAATGTTTATTTGTAAATTCATTTTAATTTTGAAATTTCAATTTATGTTTTGACTTGAATTGATGAATTATTTTCAAAATGCATAGTATGAATTGATGTCCAAAAGCTTTTTTTAAACCAAAAAAAAAATCTTTGAGATTGTTTTTCTTGCTTTGTACTGTGCTCCAAAGTTATTGAAAAATTTAAAAAGCTTTTGGATATCAGCCATCTGAGTGTGATATGCATTTTTTTCACTTTCATTTGCTCTTCCTTGCATTTACACCTCTACAAGAATTTTGGTGTACATTTTCTGTTCCTTTTGAATTATTTTCATATACCACTGGATTTTTCTATATTTACACTAATATGTAATTTGGTTTTCACAGGACTTTTTTGTGTTCTGGGTTTCAATATTTAATTTATTACAAACAATGTGATCACTTATTTAAATTCCTGCCACCTATTGCCAACATTTTAGCTTTGAGTATATCCTAAACATCTATTTAGTCCCATGCAGAGTAGACTAAATGCACACACAGTCACAAACAGTATAGCAACATGACAAACTCAGTACAACATCATTTGAACCCTCCCAGCCCTCATCCCTCCTCTTGAGCTGCCCTGCTCTTTGAAAGCCTGTGTATAAGGTTTGGGTTGTAGCGCTGCTCTTGGCTGATAAAGTGATGTATTCTCTCCAGTGAGCAGCGTGACAGCGGGACATCTCCACAGCACCACCGAATTATAACCAAGGGCCATTTGTGTTCAAGCTCATTGACTAGTCCATTCATAACGTGGACTTGGATCTTAGGGCTGGTCTCGCTCGTCCATCATGTTGTCAGCTCGCTCCTTCTCCCTCTCTCCCTCCCTCTCCCTTTGTCGGTGAACAGAGGAGGAGAGACTGACACCTTTTATACCCTCAGAGGTCTAAGGAAATGGCATCACAACACTGCTGTAAAATACACAATGCTTTGTCTTTTTATACTCAACACAACAGGCCGTGTTTACCTGTCAGATACAAGGGGAATGACACAGCTGCAATCACCCGAGAAGTGAACTGAATTTACTTTGTCACTGAATACTTTGAACAAAACTATTTCTATATCTGTGTTTTGCATCTCCAGTTCTCATTGAAATAATACTGAATCATTCTAAAAAAAAAATAAAGTAAAGAATGATGATAATTTCCTAATGTAGGTTTTTCAGGACTTGTGCTAAACGTCTTAAAAAGTTTCCCACATATAAAGCACTTTATAAAAGGCATTTTGGAATAAAAAAAACAATAAAAGGGAAAACTTTGTTGACAATAAATTTGATGGACTTGAGAAGTTTGGAACCAACATGAAAATTGATCAAATTATTTCAGATAATTTTAAGTTAAGTTAATTAAACAAGAACACACTGACATTTTAAATACACAATATTCACGAGTAGAATGTGTGTTTAGTCATGTTTTGTCAGTAATCCTTTTATTTTTCCTCAGTGGGAGCCATGCAGTAGAGTTCATGTCAGGTGCTCGCCCCTGTCTTTGCCCCTGCCCTGTTGCAGACAGTGGTCCTGCTGCAGAGGTGCCGAAGACGGGGCCCTATCTCCGACCTGTCCCTCCTCAAGCTCCGGGAGGTCATCTAATCCACGGGGTGCCCCACAGGGAGACGGGTGATGCCTGTGCCCCCCTGTCCCTCGAGTCCCCCTCTGTCCTACAGGCTTCACCGAGCAGCAGATAGGACCATCCCAGACCCCCCGCGGTGCTGAGAAAACACAGGGACTGTCCTACGAGCCTCCACAAACATCATTGTAAAAGGTCAGTGGTGCCATAGCCCTGAACTGCTATTTCTGCATTGGGGGATAAAATGTTTCATTATCTTACTAAAGTTTTGAATGCACCAAAACCAGAAGCTGCATGTCCAGTTACATCTACTGTAGAAGCTTTGAAGTGCAGGTTCTTAAGTTTATCACAAGAGGGCAGTGTATCCAACAACTCAAGTCTTGTCATTGCATCGCTAAGGAAGTTGACATGTATTTTTGTTTGTCATAATTTATACAAAGTTTCATTACTATATTTTAGTGAAATATATTGAATAAGGTGTTTATTGATGATTAGATTTAGTAAAATGCAAGTTGGTTAACAGAAGTAATGGTAATTTACACCAGATAAGTAACATCTTTATTTATACAAAGCTATGGCAGAATAATTTCATTCAAGTCATTTTCTATTTAATCATTTTATTCCATTTAAGAAGTGAAGAAACGCCGTATTAACTTGAGTCAGGATGAACCTCTCCGCGCCTGATTTGCTTGCATTTATTTTCTGCCTTGTTGGAAGCATTGATGTCTTCCTGTCTGAAGGTCTGTTCTGTCCTTCCTTCTTTCTCAAGTCATCCGGGTCAGAACGTCGAATTTATTGTCTTTGTTTATGACGAGCCTGACCAAAGTGCACTGAGCTTGTTTGGACACACTGCACTAGAAGAAGGAGGGAGGGGCGGCCTTCAACTACCAACTCTTTGTAACACGCAGTCAATATTATAAGAGATACACGAGCTATTGAAATTATTATATATTGTACTTTTTTAAAACACAATATTGAACTTTTCTGGTGTTATTGCTTTGCCTGGAATGATGCACAGTACGGCATTAAACTATTTAGAAATCATTCAATTACACGTGTTTTATAGCTAAAAAAATACCTCGAAAAACAGGCATTTTTACTGTAATATCCCCTGTAACTCGGTCTACTTTTCATGATGCTATGTTTTTTAAATTAAACTTACATAGTGCAAGTTAAATAAAAAAAAATAGCTGTCTTAAATGATGCAGATTTTGTCTTTTTGCTTAGCAGCGCCTTGTGGCTCCACCTCTACAGTAAAGTCATAAATCAGAGGCTCTGCTCCTATGGGCCCGGTGGTGATTGCTTTATTGATATTGATCAGGGCAAAGTGTCAAGTCCCTCACTCATTCATCTTTCACAGTCAGGGATCCTCTGGTGCATGTAATACTGTACTAGAAAAACAAGGCCCTTATCTCGTATAACAGACTAATAATATTGAGATTTCATTTGTTTACGGCTCTATAAAATGCAGCTTAACATGTAGAGTTTCAGTTCACAAAACTTCACTTTTAAATAAAGTCATAGTCAGTGAGCATAAGAAATCTGTTTTAAAACGAAGTAAAAACTAGGATCTTAAAATTAAAGGTATTCTTCATTTTTCATGGAGATCAGTATGTTTTATGCCAAAGGAACAAGTGCAAGTTCTCTTCAGGCCATAAAAATCAGTTGCAAGTCTACTAACAGTATGAGTGTGTCCTTATATATATTTTAAATGCAACAAACACGGCCAAAATGGGAAAAAAATGTGGTTATTGTTTATTTTGTGGCTAAAAAGTCACCAACTGTGGCTTTTAAATTCTTCTAGTAGAATTAAAATTCCACAACAATGACTCTCGCTTTTACTTTCACACTTCTACCACAATCTCTACTACTATAAAAGTGCCATTGCTATATCAACATCTCCCTTGTCAGTAAAACTTCATTGTTACTGTCTGGGAGTACTAACAATACTACTACAACTTCTGCAATCACTACTGCAATTACCATTATTCTTACGAGCTACTGCTGTGTGCTAGATGAGAAGTCTAGCCAAAAATTGGAAAATGTCAATTCAAAGTGTTTTTTTAAATTTTCATTATATTGACACAATATCTTTTTACATTACAAAAAAGCACCAGTAAGTATTTTGGTAAATTTCCTAAATGACTTGCCTGAGGTGCACTGTACACTCATTCTGGACTAGCCATTCAACCAAGTTACTGCAACTGTAAAACTTTTTTCCCCCCAAGGGCAAAACATATATATTTTTCCAAATACATATTCAATAAATATGATAAATTTATGACTTATTAATACAAAATAAGTGAGTGCCCTCTGGCCTGCAGACGGGCTGCTGCAGGCCTGTAGTCCCTGTCCTTATCACACTGAGCTTGATTGGAGGCTGGAGCCACATTTACAGTGCAAATGTTATCGTTCCAATGACACTTTAAACAACCTTTATCAATATATAGTCATCCAAGGTTTACGAGCTTTGATAAAATGCCATCAACTAAGCACCCATTACTTTGTAGCACCTATTCATGCATCTCATTTGTATTCAGCAAGGGCAAAATCATCATTAAAATTACAAGAGAGACGACATAGTTAAAAAGATCTATTGATTTTGTCCTGAGGTAGAGCAACATAAGGCCGGGCTGCAGTGTGAGTTTGCCAGACCTTATCGTCCATTATCTTTAAAACAGAGGGTTATCATAATTGCTTACTTAATAATTCTATAAAAGTGCACAGTTCAACCTTTGCCTCAGGTTGTAAAGTGTTTGATGCACAGATTGGACATTTTGCTGATGGGCCAATGGCTGTTAATTCCATTAGCTGCATTAGACATAACAACATTACAGGTGATGGACAGCAGTGGACTTCTGATTAGTGTTTGTAATGAAGTAGGACCAGGCGTCTCTGCGTATATGTCACACTGGACATAAACACATGAAATCAAATCAAAATGTAATATATACTGATATTTATAGTGTATAGTGTAATGTAGTATAATTAAATAGTGAGATGTGTATAGGGCCC
The DNA here is from genome assembly GCA_000787155.1 of Scartelaos histophorus. Taxonomy (NCBI): domain Eukaryota; kingdom Metazoa; phylum Chordata; class Actinopteri; order Gobiiformes; family Gobiidae; genus Scartelaos; species Scartelaos histophorus. The sequence continues at coordinate 94,550 of KN489405.1, forward strand.
TAACATCTGCTGTAGTGCTCAGTATTAAACGGGCACGATGTCACTTTTCAGGTGGGGAGTCCACCATCTGTCTCCATGGAGATGTTATTGATTTGCTGGGACTGTTCCTCAGTATAACAAGTCATGGAAATCCTGGAAAAGTCATGGAAATTGAAAATGTCATTTTCCAGGCCTGGAAAAGTCGTGGAATTTTGTAAATTCAATGAAAGTTTTAGAAAAGGCACTTTTCTTTCACGCAACTAAAAGCTTAAAAATTAAAAGAGACAACAATAA
>KN489406.1:12562-34810 GCA_000787155.1 Scartelaos histophorus
TGTCCTATACGACACAAAATGGTTTCTTGTGCACTTTTAGCCATGTTAGAATGTGGTTACCTCCTCAGAACATGTCTGGACTGGAGTTGTGTTTAGTTTCATTCACACTTGTTTGAGTAATCCTTTATTATTAGTCTGTCTACATCTCCAAAGCTCAAAATGCTCTGTTTCACCTGATGATGTCATGTAATTGGAGTTTTCAAGTTTTCAACAACTACTTTTTCCCTTTTGTTCAGGAGAGAACTGGCAACCGCAGGGCTGAAATCATTCAAATGATTCTTGTGTAGGTGGAGTTATAAAACACAGTGGAGCCTTTCCTGTATTACCACATGTTTTCTGTTTATATATACTTGCATTAAACAAAAAAAAACTGGGAATGAAAATAAATATCTCAATATTTTCTGATTTCAACCTAAAATATTATCAGAAATGTGCTGAATTGTACCTGCAAATGTATTGATTATTGCAAAAAGGTGAATAAAGTACAACAGAAAGCTGAACTGAGGCAGAACCTTATATCCCTTAGAAGACTACACTGCATTTTTTTTCTGCTGTCTTTTACAATTTATTTTTTCTTATTTAAGTTGGTTAAGTTAATTCTTTACACTTTTAAATCTCTTCCAAATTTGAATTTAATTTCACAATTGCGAAACACATTTTATCTCCCACCTCTATGTGGTACCGTCTATTGTCATATTATGGATAAACAAAAAAACCACAATAGGAATTTGCACTTCAACTGCGCTAATATTAAACCTGCTGTGTCACTGGAGGCTGTTCAGCTGTAAATCCTGTTTCACTCTTTTGGTGAATTATGTCAAAACTATTGTGCTCCTTCCCTTCAGATACTTCTGCATTTAACCCTGTGGATGGCCCCGGTGTTCCTCATTCTACATTTTCCTTGTACGTTTGTTAAATTGTTATGAATGATGATGACGGCAATGATGACGATGAAGAGGATGAAGATGACAACAACAGAGATCATGATGATGATGACGGTGACAATGGTGATGGCGATGATGATGATGATGATTATGGTGATGATGGTGATGGTGATGAAGATGATGATCATGATCATGATGGTGATGATGATGGTGGTGGTGGTGATGATTATGGTGATGATGGTGATTATAATGTTGATGGCAATGATGATGATGATGGTGATAATAATGATGATGGCGATGATGATGATGATGATGATGACAGTGATGGTGCTAATGATGATGATGGTGATGATGATGATGCTAATGGCGTCAGTGATGATGATGATGACCAAACCATTTCATGTGTTGTCAGACATGTGTTAGACATGTGTAGCCTGGACTCATGCCTTGTGTGTATATTCAGATTGTCAAGTCAAGTATAGAAAGTCAGAGACTAATCAATATTTGAACTGCAATCAAAAGTAGGTAATAATTTGAGGAGGTATCGATCCAAGAAAAGTCATGTCCAAAGGACAAACATTATCTTGAACTGTAACTGAACCAGTACATGGACGGCTGAGGGATTGCACAAATACCAGACCACATAGTAACATAAAAGAAAGTTTTACAATTTTAATAATATTCTATTTTCTAAATGTAAGTATGAGTAGATAATATATGTTTTATATATGTTTATATATTATTATTGTGGTATTGTAATTAATATTGAGTACTGAGTCTGTTCCTTATTATCAAAGTCTAGTGTTTTTGTCTATTTTTGTAGCTTCTATCAATGGCCACAGTGACCTGTGTGTTGTCCTTATTGGCAGTTCATTTCCTGGACCCCCCGGTCCCCTCACTCTGCTCTCTGTTGTTGTAATGTTGTAATGTGAGCTCATGCACTCGGACCACTGAATCTGGATTGTGCAACAGCCTGAGGAGGGGAGGCCAGTGTGTGCAGGACAAAGCTCATATTCAGCTGGTGCGAACCTTACGTCACACTGAAGCGTGTGTTGGTGCTATAGAACACAGACTGATACAGACAGAATACAGGGCTTTGTTTCCCCTCATAATGGAGGAATCTGGAGCTTTTGTAGTAGCACACTGCCACATGGGCATGTTTCCAACTAACTGTCCACTCCACACCATGACCGTTTGTCAGGAAATAATAAAAAACAGTAAGTAAATGGTGAATGATTACATTTATATAGCTTTTCCAAGGCACTCAAAGTGCTTTACATCAGACACACACATTCATGCAGCAGTGTACTGAAGGTGAGTATCTTGCCTAAGGACACAGCAATAGTATTCATTTGTGGGAGCTGGAATCACACTGCCAACCTGGCGGCCAGTGGGTCTGTCAGCTTAGTCAATGCCCCCAGTACAAGTACAGTCACAAAGGATGATTACACTTCTAAATGGTAAGAAATTCCCGTGATTATCAGTAATGTGCCATTGTGTCGTGGCAGCAGAAGGAGGACACCAGGTGAGAATAGAACTTCCAGGCAGTTCAGGTGCAGCAGCAGGCAGGTCCAGGCCACAATAACGAAGGCAATTTGAGCCCTGGCATGTTTGTTTTCCTAAGGCAATCAGCCAACATAAGGTGTGTTTTACAGATCATTAAACTGTATTTTCAAAGTAAACACTATTATTCACGAACCTGCATTAAAAAGTATCGATAACTGTAAACCAGAATTTTTCTTTCCATCACATTCACTGAAGAGACCTCATAAGCAGCATAGATCCCTGTGATACATCTGTCCATGTGTCAATGGAGTTAGTTACTGGTCATGTGTTTGGCTGTGTGATGTGTGTGTGTATGTGTGTGTATATGTGTGTATGCGTATGTGTGCGTTCAATAGAGCATCAACAGGCTCAAACTGCCTTCATTTAGCTCGGGGCACGGCGCTCTTGTGGATCTATTGAACAGTTATATTTAGTAGCTTAAAGTCATCACCAATCATTGTCTTTCTCAATTTTCCAAGTCGTATACAAGTGCTCTGACATTAGCTTTCCAAACCCCCCCAAAAAAATGTCCATTCTTTTAATGCAAAGTGTTCTTTTCGAAATATGCAACCATGGCAAGTTTTATTTAAAGAAGGCGGTTTGACAGTTTGAGACATAAGCAGACAGTGTAGCATGATGTATTTGTTCTTGTAGTTCTGATCTCACCAGCTCAGGATCTATTCAAATATGCTCTTCATAATGATCTCACGTTTTAAAAAGTCAATGACTGAATGGGAAATATTTGATATTAGTTACAGTTATGTGCTTCTATAGATTCAGGTTTTAAATGTGTTTTTGATGAAGTGTGAATGAATCTAGGCCGATTTGTGATAGACGGTTTTATAAGAGGGACCAGTCATGCCAAAAGTACATTGTGAAAATGTTGCCAGTCCTGTTCTTGCGTTAATGGGCCATAAGGTGACTTAAGGTAATTCGAGTCATTTAAGGTGAAATGAACCTTAACCTCATTTGGCCTTGTAAGGCTAGTGTATGCACGTAACTATTTGATGTTAATTGTTTTGAGTTGACTTACTTGAATCTGTTTTTTTCTCAAGCCAGGTGATTTATGATGGTATGTGTTTTGTATCTTCTGTAGAAACTGTCCAAATGAGTACTGAAAATGTCATGTGCATTGTAGGTTTACAGATCATTACAGTGGGAACCTCAATTTAAAGAGTATATTTTTTCTGATTTAGTACAAATGTGTATTGTAAGTAAGTTTTTCTGTTGAGGTGGAAACAACGTGGAGCTAACACGGAGATTGCAGATTTTTTAATCACTTTGGCACATTTTCTGGAATTTTTTCTAAATCTGGCAAACCTTTGAGCACTTTGCAAAACTATTCACATAAGACACAAAACGAATGAAACTCTTGTTAAAAGGAGACTTTGTGGTTAAAATACAAACACAGTGATCAGATTTAGAAGCTTACCTAAGCATCATGCAGGGGGCGCTGTCTGAAGAATGCTTAAGAGGTCAAAAAGCTTTCAGAAATATTTCTGTGCATAGGATAGAAATCCGTGCATATTTGGCTGTACTTGAGAATAAAATAAATATTTATAAACTCTTGAATGAGTCCAGTCGTACATAAAATGTATTATGTGTATTTTATCCATCAGAATATGAATTGAAAAGTTATAGCACAAAGAATTACAGTCACAGAATGTAAATTCACAATTACACTTTCTTCAGCACAGATATGATTACACAGGTGTGACTCTGCCATCAAAAATACTTCATCAATTCACAGGCATTATTTAATGAGCAGAAAATGTCCGGCATCTCGATCATTGTTTCTTCTGCTCAGTAAATACTGCCTGTGAAGTGATGACGTATTTTTGACAGTAGAATCGCATGTGTGAATTTGTATTCGTACTGAAGAAAAGGTAATCCTGAATTTTCATTTCATGGTTGTAATTCTTGATGTCGTAACTTTTCAGATTGTATTCTGATTGATTAAATACACACAAAACATTTCATGTATGACTGGAGATTCAAGATTCAAGAATTTATAAATATTTATTTTATGCTTAGCTTCAGCCAAATATGCACGGGTTTCTATCCTATGCGCATGGATATTTCTGAAAGTTTTCTTACTCCATAAATGCTCCCACATTTTTAGACGTGCCTTGTGAGGGGATCACAGACCTGTAGGGCCAACATCAGACAGTATCACACTGTTTCTCATGCTTTGAGTGTGACACATACTGTCATTTACGGACTATAAAGTGCACCTGAATATAAGCCGCATCAACAAAATTTTGACTAAATTTGTACATGTATAAGCCGCACCTGAATATAAGCCGCAGGTGTCCACGTCTTCATAAACGTTTTCAAGTTTGCTTCGTCTGCTTTTATTGCCTCTGAAAGTGCTTGTCGTCTTTTTGCATTGAGTCATCGCTGCCGTCGCCACCGTCTCGACTTACTGATGCTGAGTTTACAGCAGCAGCTCTACTATTTTTAAGTGGCTGACCGAGTCAAAGTGATTGAAAAAAAAAATAAAAAAATTATAAGCTACACTGATAACCTCTAAGCCAGAGAGGAAAGCATGAGTATTAAGCATATAATGCATATAATGTCCATCAGTGTATTGTGAGGTGACGAACTGTAAAACCATCTAGTGCTGCTCTGTAATTGCAATAGTATTACCAGTAGTAGTTGCTGTAGTAGTAATAGTAGTAGTAGTAGTAGTAGTAGTAGTAGTAGTAGTGGTAGTAGTAGTAGTAGTAGTAGTAGTAGTAGTAGTAGTAGTAGTAGTAGTAATAGCAGCAGTAAAAGTTTTGTAGTGGTTGATTTAGTTGCGGAGGTAGTAGTAGCTGAAGCAGAAGTAGTAGAAGTAGTAGTAGTAATAGTATAAGGTCATGTAGTTATAATAGTATATATAGTATATAATAGTTTGTATAATGCTCAAAGTATTAGGATCTCCAGATAAAATTAGTTTATTTATTTCATAATAAGTAAGTGACTGTAATGTACTGGTCTCATTTCTGTACACACTTGACATAACACACAACCTATTGACCATCTCCTCTTGCATTTCTCTCACACTGTGCCTGGACCTTACTTTTCTCTCTCTCCCACCTCTCTATCTTTTAAATGCCCTTTCCTCTGTCATATTTCGCAGGAACGCACAAGTCTTTTTCCGCATCATGAATGAGTCAGTGTTAGCCAAGCATCTAAAGAAGTACCACCCACGGGCTCCTGCAGTAAGTGACGCACTTATAGCCCCTCCGTTGTGCAACATTGTTTTGTGTTATGTGCATATGATAATGTTAAGCTGCCCATTCTTTCTGTACAGGCTCTGAGTCACAGCCATATAAACGACAAGGTTACATAATAATCCTCATAGGTATACAATTCTTCTGCATTGTTTAGAATTGCATAAGCTCTTTTTCATTAGAAACACCATTATAGATATTAAATTGGAAGGGACATGCTATGGTAAGGAGGTGGTAGTGTCTTTTATTGCTTAAGTATAGACTTCATGGGTAGCTAATATTTCTAAGACATCTTTTGACAATGCCTTGAATAGAACTGATTATAGAATTTCTAAATTGACTAAAAACAATAAGTCTGAATCTGATTAACTAGTGGGAAACTGAATCAATGCAGCCCTCTAGAGGTGAGAGTTGTGAACTGCAAGAGCAGCTAAGAGAATGTGGTATTCATTTCTTTTGTATTTGAAGGTCTTGCTTTTATTCATTTCACCGTATGGGTCCTGGAGTTCACAGTCCGTTGTGTGCATTCATTTTTGTTAAATGGTCACATTTTTTTCAAGGCTCTCAAAGTGCTTTACATTACAGAACCAATCACCCATTCACACAGATACTGATGAGGGGTGAGGTGGGATAAGTGTCTTGCCCAAGGACACAATGACTGCATGGGATTTGAACCACCAACCTCCAATAGACAAACACTCAACTGAGCTACTTTCGCCAATTGCTATCATTATATAGTATGTAGTACAAAATATTTCAAAAGACTATTTACTAAAACACTAAACACAGACTGAACAAACCTATTTAAAGATCAAATCATTTAATTAAAGCATTAAACACAACATAGCCAAATTTCTTCCTCCAAAGTCTGATCTCTGCTGTAAACTACATGCTTTTACCTACTAATACTGAAAACCATCCATCCATTTTCTCCCGCTTAATCCAGCTGGGTCACGGGGGCAGCTCTGCCCATTACTCTATGCACCAGACCCAGACCCTATGAACCCCTCTGCAGGTGGTGACCCACAGGAGGGAGGAACTCCCCTACGGTCCCTGATTGTAAACTGTTCATAGGGTGTGGCATGTTTCTGGGTGATGGGGGGAAACCGGAGTACCCGGAGGAAACCCATCCAGACATGGGGAGGAAACATGCAAACTCCACACAAAAAGGCCCGGGCGACCCGGGGATCGAACCCGTAACCTTCTTGCTGTGAGGCATGAGTGTTGCCACTCAGAAACCAATACTGAAAACCATTAACTTATAAACACTGTGATTCTTTCAATATTCCATACCCTTTAGTCTTACTGGTGCAAAGATGATAATAGCTGTAGTAGTTGGGTATGTGTTGGTTTTGAAGTGCAGCCATTGTGCACAGTGCCATGTTGACCAGGCTGTTGGCTGAGACTGGACCCTGACAGATGGTACTTAGAGACTCTAAGCTGTTTGGCCCTGATTAGAAACTGAACTGTCGACTAAACACAATGCCAGCTCCCACGGGGAAAGTCCTCGCCACACTTTATTTTTCATCTTTGCTTTTTATTCTTCATAGAACAAACAAGTCAGATAACCTATTAAAATAAAAAGCACCAATATATTTGTGATTTTTTTTATTACTCTTCTAAAAGTCAGTTAAAATAAAATATATATTATGGACATATTTTAATACTGACATAATGCATCAACAAAATACAACAAAAAATATAATTTAAGTACTACTAATCTACTACTACTGCTACTACTACTTTATCCAAATATACTGTAAACCCATAGAGGGTTTACAGCTGCATCTTTAAAGGGTCTGTACTAGATTTTTTTCATTTAATAAAGGAAAAGAAAAAAAAATGCCCCTGTATAGATATAATCAAAATCCAGGATCAAAATGATACAGCTGTGTGCTGTTTGCATTATTATCGTTTACAAACTGGAAGTTTGCTAAGAATTCTAATTTCCATTAGCATTATCATAAACTCAGAGCTGTGGAGAATAATGCAAGAAATACTTATGTTTGGACCACTGTAACTTAAACCATTTAAAATTAACTAATTCTGTTTTTTCATGATTTTAAAATAACAGGTCTTTTTCCTTAATTTTTCATCCCATTATTAGTAAAGAACCAAACTCAACACACACATACTATCTAAAGGCCTTCCCCATCACCCAGCATATTCCTCCAGTGACTGTATCACTGGAAGAAGAGAGAGATTTGCCTATTGTCTAAGCAAAAGTTTTCACTGTACTATTTAGTCCCATCAGTCCTCACTTGTCTGGTTGCCCGCTGATGAAGCCCGACTCCCAGCGCTGCCATAGAGCAGCTCTGTGACCTCGCTGAACTTTGACTTCCTGCAGCAACACACACATTTAAAGACACGATTATCTCTGCTCTCAGCTTACTCCCAGATTAGACTGAGTTTGTTTTGAAACAATGTCAAATGGGTTTAGGTGGGATTTATTGCACATTACCTGCTCAACTTTGGTGGGCTCCTTCTTGGAGAGTGGAGGCCACACACGCTCCAGTCGTCCTGTGGTCTTTAGTGCAGGATCTAAAGGGCAAATGAGATTAGATGCTTTCTAAAGACTACAGATCCACTCACTATAGCTTCATTTGCTTTAATAACTTCAGTAACTGTGAGTAATGAATGACAGTGCACTGGTTGTGAAGGTTTTTCTCTGTTACTCCTAATATAAAGTTTGTTTTTGGCACAGGGATGTGTCCTCTAAGAGGGACAGGCTAAGATGCCAGGAGAACAGTCTGATAATGTAAAGAGGTGCATTAAGATGCATGAATGGCCCATGATGTTGGCAGAATATAGACTCTTTAGGAGAGGTAGAATGTCTGAGCTGTTCCTACTCCCTAGGTTTATTTTGATCAATTTCTGAGTAATTTATCAAACAAAAATATCTTATTTCACCTGCAGACAGACTATAATACACAATAATGAGAGAGCTATACCTGGTATAAGCTTAGCTGTGGACATGGCCTCCTCCCTGCTGCTCTGCCTCATCTCTCCGTACAGACTAGACCTCTGTTTGTGCAGCTCTTCTTCTCGTTTCTTGGCCTCCCTGATGTCCTTCTCCACTTCAGGCTTTAGAGACAGGGCTGGACGCAGTTTAAAGAAGGGGTTTTCCTTAAGGAGTGGAGAACCTTCTCTGTCCGGTTCCTGCTTGGATCTTCTGCCTTCTGTAAATGTTAGACTTGTGCTGATGGAGTCCATGCTCTTGTGCATGCGTTTGTGTTTTTCATGTTTGGGGTAGGGGCTTAAACGAGGTTTGTCTCTTATAGATGGACTCAGTGGCCTGAATGTTTCGGGATATTTCTCCTTTTCAGAAGCTGACACCAGGCGGAATGAATGTGTTCTCCACATTGGAGAAGTTTTTTGTGAAAACATCTCTAGGCTGCGTGTTCGCTCCAACACAGTGGGATAGACTGGGCTTTTAGACAGGGAGGCCAGAGGCTTCCTGATCCTTGTTGGACCCTCTATCTTCACCTGCTGAAATGCTTCAAACAGACGCTTTGTGTCTTTCATCTGCCGACTCTCCCCTTTGCTGTACCCTCCTGGGATCTTCCCCAAGTTCACCAGAGCCATCTCCCTCTGCATGTCCTGACTAATGTCCTTCTGCATCTTCTGCTCTGAGAAGTGCCTCTCTTCTATTGGACATGTGTCCTTTACTGTGGGGAGGGGCTCAAGGCAGATATCAGTCTTAAAGGGAATCTCAAGTATGTCTGGATTTTCAGTCAGATCAAAGACACCTTCTGCTCTCTGCAGATCTTGCGTCATCTGAGATGATTCTTGAAACTGTTTCTCCATGAAAGTTTCTGCAGCTGAAAGTCTGTGGCGGCTGTTTACATCTTTGGATTTCCAAATTCCACCACTGTAATCTGCATCTCTGTAAACTTCTTCTTCTTTTTCTTTTTCTTCTTCTTCTTCTTCTTCTTCTTCTTCTTCTTCTTCTTCTTCTTCTTCTTCTTCTTCTACTACTTCTACTTCTACTTCCTCCTCTTGTTTGTCACCCTTATTATGGATATAAGTATTTTCCTGTATACAAATGTCTTCTTCATGCATTATTTTTTCTGCCACATAACATCTGTCTTCTAAACTACATTCTACTGTCAGTTGGTGTATTCCAACAATTTGCGTTGTTTGTGACTGACTTTTTGACTCATCTTGTTCTAGTTGCTTGCAAAGATCCTCATCTATGCCAGTGTCTGTCACAACTACAAAGCATCTGGTATCACTTTCTTTATTACAGTGAACAATTTCCGTTTTATGAATACTGCAATGTTCAAATCGTGCTGGTGATCCAGTTTGGGTCTGATCTAATCCTTCTTGAAGATCTTGAATGTTTTCTGGTGCTACATTCATCTTCATGTCCTCCTGCAGTTTTGGAGTCTGCAAGCAAATCTCATCAGAATCTTGTCGCTGTTGAACTAGCTGCAAACGCTGCAGCAGGTTTTCACCTTGCAAAATTTCAGTCGCTAACCTACTATCTGACATTATCCCATCTGACTTTTCTTGTTCATCCAGTGCTCTGCTCTCAGGAGAGCGATTGTCTTCATTATCTTCCACTCCTGTTCTCCTTACCCAGTCATATCCAGTAAGATCACTGTCCAATGCACCTTCAAGTGTGCTCTCCGTGCCTTCTTTGTGTGAGTTGTCTCGATTTTGTGTTAAAGTATCTTCCCTTGTGTTTTGATTGTCTTCAGCGTCAACAGATCTTAGATTAAATTGCTCAATAGTTTGACTGGGATGATTTAATCCAGTTTCGTCCAAAAGACTGGTGTCCTTTACAAATTTTAATTCCTGATCATCCAACATCTGATCTTCGGGCACCTCATCAGTTTTATATTCTTTGACTTCCTCCTCAGTAGAATGACCACACTCTTGAATCCTCAGTCTGTCTTCCAGTTGTCCTGGATCTTGTCCCACGCACTGTATCTCACTTGAATAGTCACTCCCAACAACTTCCTCAAAAGTGGGTAAAGCATTTTCCATCTCCCCATTTACCTGGTTGGTACTTGTCATTAACTGCTTCCCCCCATGGTGCCAGTCTAAGCACTTGGGATTAGCGTTAGCCTTTGTGCCGTCAAATGACCTCAGGCTGACACTTGGGTCAGTGGCTGCTGCCTCAGATGTGCTGCCCCCCTCTGGTCTCAAGCATGATGCAAGTGAAGGTGGTCTAAAGATCTCCTCAGGACATTCATCTTCCATAACACTGTAGTATTGGGCGGTGACTGGGGGGGTATGGCCTGTGTTTTCTGGGGTCTCTTGGGCTGGTTCTTCTGTAGTTATTGACTGGCCTCTCTCCATCCTCACGGGTTCTTCTAAGTCATCCTGAGATTCTGGGTTTTGAGCATTGGAAGTGCTTGGGTCCATCTAGGGTCTCTTTGATTTGGGTGACCCCAGTGTCAAGTTACCATCAGGTAACTGTTTATTCAAACTGAAAGTAAAAAGGAATATAAAAATGTATTGGTCACACTTTACTGCACAATAATGGCAAATTAATTTAGTTTTCATAATGAGTTAGGTTCATAATGGGCTTATATTGCCATAAAATATATATGAAAAAATAATTACTCATGTAATCATGTTCATGTGGAATTACCATAACTTTACCGTACTTGTAAAGTGTAGACATAAGTGCACAGGTCGCACCATGGAAAGCACCAGCACATTTGTGCACCATGATTTTGTCTTGTACAATTAAGTACATGGACACATACTGATATTAAAAACTTTTTGATTGATGAATTCAGCCAGCAGTTTGTAGTTATTTGGTTTCATGCAAAACCTCGAGGACATTGCTCAAATGGAACTGTGTAGTTATACGCTGTGGTGTTGTTTTGGTTACTTTCTCAACCTGACCTAGCACAGTGTGTTGTGCTGACAAAGACAAACACTAATCGGCTTTCGTGTGTTTTGGCTTCCTCAGAGCACTATGTACCTCACAGCACTGTGTACTACTCAGCACTGTGTACTACTCAGCACTGTGTACTACTCAGCACTGGACAGCTCCAGTGGGACTTGTCCAACACAAGGCATAGTCTGGCTACACCATACATTGTTGTTATTCTTAGAGACTGCATTTACACAAAACTCTCCATCTCACTGTTCAGTAGTGTACAGTACTAGTGTTGTGACTTAGGCAGTGCAGAATATTCAGAAAGAAGACTTGTGCCTGCAGCAAGTTCACTTAAATGAAATATTCTTGATGCGTAATCTGCTTTATTTATAACATACTATTATTCCAAGCCTGATCCTCCCTCCACAGTTAGGGATTAGCAGCTCCATACGCTCCCGCAACAGGACACATTATCACACCTGATGAGATTAGGCCTTTATTCCATTCGCTTTGGTGACGAGCTATTGTGAACAGTACATTTGTTTACACCGAAGATCCCAATGACATTTACATTAATCCCTACACACGATGTGCAAATGGGTGTTTTGTATACAACCCCTTCTGACTATGTATTTATGTAATAGGAAGGCTTGCACATTAATTCTACACAGCACTGATAATTACATAGTGTAATTAAGACAGATGGATTTTATTGTATGCCATATGTAGATGATTAAAATATATCACTGATTAAGAAACCTCAAGACAATGGCAGGTTTTATTCAATCGGTAACTATAGTGAAACCTTTTCTTTATAAATTGTAAATTAAATGATATTTGAGATGTGAACCTACCTTGTGCTGAATCTATTGTGTGGTTGTCATCTCCAGAGTGCGATGGGAACACACTCAAATCTGAAATGATGATCTGCTCATGGGCTTATCAGCTCTCTCATGTACAGGTGAGTCACGCTGACCCAATCTATACCATCACACCTACGCCACATCTAGGAATCAGCTCAGACCGCCGCATGCGTTCAGTTTTAGTAGTTTTTATCCTCAAAAGTACAAAATGGAGTTACTAGTCAACACCACTACCCAGACTCTACCCCATTCTTCACTACAATAGCACATTTCATTGTTTTCAGAAAAAGAAAAATGACCAAATTATTGTATTTACAAAGTTACAGTTTGCTTTTTTACATTGTCAAAGAAAAGGCTGTCAGATCATATGTGCAGCTGAATATATTTTATGTACAGCTGCAGTATTGCCACATATTTAAAGAGCAGGTTGAGCTTCACATGTTTCACCACCAGAGGGAGTAATTGTTATTGGCTTGTGCTTTCCTTTCCCAGTGAGGCATTGGAAATAATAGGTTTCAAGAACTCAACATTTATGCTTAAAAATGCAAGTTAGAAGTGAATCACTGTGGTACAAACAGCTGTAGAATTAGCACCAGGTTCTGAATATCATTTTATCAAAACATTATGTCATGTTAACATAAATACTCACATAAATCTGTGAGTATTTGTTTTACTGCTGAACAAATTTTGGGGGGAAATTTGTAGTTGCAGCTTTCCTGAAAAGCATTGCAATTGCAATTAGATGTATATTTTAATAATTAGATTCAGTTCACGTTTTAAATGTGTCCAGAAGAATTGATTAAAATGACTGAAATACACTCTAATACAATAATTAGAACATCTAGAGTACTGGGTTAGTTTTTCAAGAATAAGACAGGATATGTTTGTTTGTGGAGAAGGTTATGATGGTTCAAAAGTTGCAGCCTTTGCAATTTTCTAATAATTCTGATTACATTGTGGTTAATCTTGCCTATGTGTGGACATATTTGTCTAATTTCATTTATTCACAAATAACAAGTGGTAGAATAGCTTACTATTTGTTACATTCATGTTTCAGTGTCATCACAGCTCAGTGAAATCTTTCAAAACATTAGCTGACACTTGGTGGGTGGATTAGTCATATTGTTATTATAGAGAAAGGCACAGTTTGGTACAGTAGATAGAACAGTCTTATGATTTAGTCTATTAACATTGAGTCCATACAGTTGCATAAGATCTTCCTTTACATAACTGTGCAGCACTGACAGGTCTTACGTTTTGGTTTCCCCTGCCCCTCTGCTGTACTTTCTGACTTGTGCTGTCCATTTTCCCCTTCATCTCTCTTCTGTGGCACTTGCTCCTTTTGCCCTTCCAGAGGCACTTCCTGGAACACTGCTTTGTCCTGGGACTCTTTGGCTGCCTTCTGAACTTCTGCCTTCTGAACTGCCGTATCTTCTGCAGGTTTCTGAGATGGAGCGACTGAGTCTGGTCCTATCACCAGTTCTTCTCCGTCATCCGTGATGATGACTCTTTCTGCCGTGAGCATGCCCTGAGGTTCTTCTACTCCTAAATCTTCTCCTTCTCCACGTCCATCACTGTAACCCATGAACATAAGAGTAACAGGGCCTTCACACAGCATCTCATTCTCTGTCACCTCCACTCGGGGCAAACTGTCAGTCGCCCTTGTCTTTTGTCTAACCTCTGTTGCAGCTATAGTCTTTGGTGCATTCTCAAATCTATCTTTTTCTTTAACGTCTGGACCCTTGGAGTTGTTTACAGATGGCTTGGGTTGATTACTAGACACAACCTTTCCTTGACCACTTTTGGTCACTTCTACTTTCGCCATTTCTCTCATTTCTCTCGTTGGAGTTATGGTGACGTCGTCCAGCAGTGCCGTCATGCCAACCCCATCAATTACGCTCAGTATCTGACCCAGTTCCTCACTGGATGGTTGCTCCGCAGAGCCTCCGACCGCATGGATACTCTTGCGTCCGTCATCAAAGATGGTGGAAGCCGATTGAGGGTCAGGTGTTCCAGACACAGGGGTCACGGACCGGACGATGGTAGCACCAGTTTTGGGGTCTTTCTCCACTTGAACTGCAAGCATCCCCAGGACTGTGAAGAGAGAAAAATTAGTTAAAAAGTTATACCCCAATTCTAAATGGAAAATATATTAAAAAAACAAACAAAAACAAAAAAACCTGCAAATAGCACATAAAAATATATGTTTTGGATTGGCTTGGAAATCTCAAACTGACTGTGTGACTGAGCCATGCTTTGGATCTTATTTTCAATTTCAGTTAGCGAAGTTGTCAAGGTTAATGGCAACACATTACCTCATACTGTGTAGTAGTGTGCCTGGGTGCTATAACATTTGCTATGCCAGAATCATATTGTTGGAAATATTATGGTACTTGTGCAGTCGCCCCAGTACAGCGTTTGCTTTATGCCACAAAGCGAGGTGACCCTGAGGTGCAGTGTTAAACATAGACTGTGCCCTGACTGTAAATAACTCCAATGTTCTTTTCAGAATGGATGTGTCCTTTGCATGTTGAGACAGTGAGACAGTGGCTTTAAAATGGTTAGAACTTTTTAATACACTGGATGGATATTTAGTTTGTTAGTTTGTTATTCTTTGCTTCCCATACCGAGGTCACAGTAAGTGACCTCGGTATGTAAATAGTAAGTAAATAGTGGGTTAGGATGATTTGTGTGTGACACATGAGTTTGCAGAGCAGACGACCTGCAGCTCAGAGAAGACACATTGGGACAGTGACTCCCACCAGCGTGAAGGAATTAAATATGAACTAGCACTAATAACAAAAGAGACTAATCACAGGACATCACCTAAACTGTTTAAGTACCTTTGAACTTCAAGGGTAAGAGCTGATATTGCAACAGAAATCACTACTTCCAATAATTCAATATTTTTACCATTTATACGCATACATGGCATGGTCCTATAAAGATCTCACTGTCTGAGTTTTAACTACAATCCATCTGAAGAAGATTTGAAGTCACATATCTATTGTGTTCCCTTGTGCGTGGTTGAAAAATATGTAAAATGTTGGAGTTGTTGCATTATTTGTGAGTGTGGTTAATTGCCTAGGACACATTCAATAAAATAAGAGAAGATTTAAAATATTGTCAAAGGTCTTTAAAACACAGTTACAATTTTGTAAAATATCTTCATGAGTGGTATGGAATGACCAGCATCACATGTATATCACATGATGATTCAGACATGGAATATAACTCAGTTATGTCTGTAATGCCAATGTCATGGTGTGATGGTGAGCAGTGCTGTGGGATCACATGTCACTGCTGCTATAAACAGACTTGACATTCGCTACACAGGCTCATGCATTTGCACACATTTTGGTTTGTTTGAGTGTGGAGCTGTTAAATTTGCATTTTGTTTTGTTACAAAAGAAAAACAGAAGACATAGACTTGTTATGTGGTTTTAACACCAGACGCTCATGACCAGTGACTGTGACCCATGAGTAGGGCTGGGCGATATTGAGCAAAAATATATATCTCAATATATTTTGCTATATCTCGATATACCAAATCTCGATATCTGTAGGAAAAATAACTCCCCCAAAACTACTGCAAAAACCAAAATGTTGAGGTGCAAAGAAGTTGTCACTTCATATAGGAAGTGTAGGAAAGTGCTTCTGCAACATTAAAAACAAAATAAAAATCCCTGTATACAAAATAATAATTTAACTGTAAAATAAAGGTAGAAATAAGCCCCTTTAGCAAAGGAAGCCCTGGAGGTTCCTTATTTTAATAGATCCATGTTCCTCACCAGCAGTGAGGAGGTTTCCCACAAGCCACTGCACAGATCAAACCCAACGATTCCAAACACTAATGTACAAGTAAAACTGCAGCAGATTCTTCATTGAAATCTTCAGCATAAATAAACTTAAACATAATAAACAAAAGTAAAATTTAGACCAAAATGATCCACTGTTATTTACCACAGAAGTGTTTTGTGTAAACAAACATTCAAACATTAGGAAGCTTTGTGGGCAGACTATATGACCAGTCTTATTTTATCAATGTATATGTCCAACCAGGATATCAGATGAACTGAGGTTTGGAAATGATTTTGGAAACCAATATCCAAGATCAGAGATATACTAACTTTAGGGGAAAACATGCATATGTTGATTTACTGACACTGAATTGACTTTTTTCTTTTGTTGTTGTTTCTAAATGTGTATTATAGGTACATACCTGATCTCCCTTCATGCCCACTCTCATGATATATCCTCTGAGCCATGATCAGGAGTCACTGTGGAGAAAGTAAAGCATTAACAACTTTGCATTGTTTTTAATCAGTAGCAGAGAGAGGGGAAAAAAAAGAGGGAAAGGCCGAGGTGGTTGAGGTGCGCTGCTTAATGCCAGGTCAGAAGAATACGATATATATCTATGCAAGGGTTGATTTGAAATACCATTGGGGAGAATTACAGATGCTGTTGTAAAGACTTCATATACAGTTGGCTCCATTCTGTCAGTATGGTTTAAATAAGCATTCTTCAGATGTAGACTTAGTTATGGTGCATTATCATTTATCTGCTGGAGCGCCACAGAGTCCAGGCAGGCAACGTCATGAGGACGGCTCAGAGCATCTACAGAAGCTAACAAGAGCGTGCACTGGCAGCTTTACCTACAGGCCACTTTCTCTACGCACGACTATTTGTGGGACATTCATTATAGTAGATTAGAGCAGAGTGTACTATGTTACATACAAATATCCCTATGAGCTGCTCCAAGTCTGGACTTAAATTGTGCTTTGCATGTTCTTAATAGACGCTGGGTATGAATGTATAAACGTAGTGTAGCTTTGTTGCTTCATAGTCTATTCATTGGTTTCAGCTTCCTGTTACATGCAACATTTTCAGGACTTCAGAAACTCAGGAATAGACTGCAATACTCAGCGCTGTGAGATTGATGGAGCTCTGATAGTAAAATGTGTAAGACAAACAGCTTAACAGACTCTAATAGGGCTTTGTTGATAGGCCATGAGCCACATCAGGCCCACCAAAAATTTGCTGATGTTTTAAATATATTTGAAGCAGATGTTGTAATGCCATTTATATTTACAAGCTCAAGTCTTGGTTAGTTCTGCTTCAGTGCTTAATGTTCTGACCTTATTTTGGCTTGTTTAAGATGTGGTTAAGTTCTGGTGTAATTATAATTTTGAGTAGACCTACTGATAGAGAAGACAAAGGTTAGTCTTGGTTTAGACCTGATAGTTCTAGTTCAGCTTTAGTCCTATTTAAGTCTTGGTTCTTGGTCTTAAACCTGGTCTAGTCCTAAAGTTGCTATGACCTACTCTACATGTTTAGTTTGGTTTCAGTTTGTCACTGTGATTTGTCTTGGTTTGACTGAGGAATTTATTTATTTTTATTTTTCAAAGCAGATGTTTGTTGTTGAATTGTACCACTTGAGTTATTTGTGGATATCAGAGTGATAAACATCAAACTGAGATGCAGTTTCCCAGAAAAATCTGGCCTTGGAAAAATATAACCGCTGCTCCAGAGCGATACCGTCACTTTCTCCACTGTGAAATTTAAACTCACATTGAATTCTATAAAGTTGATTTTAGCTAAAACATATTCCTTTGATGCTTTCTTTTCTTTTTAGTACTATCCATTATCTTGTTCTCTTTATCCTTCGCACCTGCTGATTTCTCACCCTCCATTGATCAAACCCTTTCTATCTCATATTTGGCGAGCCAGTCAGCAGAAGTTTACATAAAGACGGTGAATGTTAAATGTGCATTTTAAATCCCGGACTTTATATTCTTATGTGTCGCATCCATAATTCAACATTTGCTCTGCTTGTTCAGTGTGTTTTTATTCTATGCACATTCTCCACAGCAGTAAAACCCTGTCTGTGCCAGCATTTATTCATGTTTATTTATTCAACACAAAAAGCCAAAGCAGAGAGTTGGTTCAAGAGGTCATGGCCGACACGTTAACATCTCCTGAATAAAAAGACAAATCTGCATTCTCATTGTTTATGCATGAGAGGGCTACAGAGGACAAAGAGGAACTAAGAATAATGTTAGATGGTAATTTTGCAATATCTTTACATAAGGATTAGATTGTGAAGAAAGGAATGTGGATTAAAGTGGGGGAAAGTCTGCATTGATTACAACAATTCAACAAACTGATAGTAATGTAGCCGTGTCAAACATGTCCCGCAAATTCACGTAGCTAAGAGTGAAGTCTTGCCAAAGGATACAACAAAAGTAGGAAAAAGGAATTTGACCCAAGACTCTCTAGGTATAGGAGTATCACATTTGCTCATGAGGTGTACTATGTTAGGTTACTGATAGAGGGATGGCCACCTTATTATCTCTGTGGCCATGTTTTTGTTTTATCAAAAATGCTCCACAGTACGTCATTAAACACATCTGTCTCCATGGAAACAGGCAGATACACAGTAAGACTGCATGGAAACAACTGCAAGTGAATATTGGAAGCCATATTGGAAGCCATGTTGTTGTTACACCATCAAAAACATACTTGGAGTTGGGTTTTGTTTCATTCACATGCTCTGTTCCACTTTGTGATGTCATGAAGTGGTAGTGAACATCTACCTTTTACCATTTGTCCAGTAAAGGCAATTCCAGGACTGAGATTATCCCAATGATTCTAGTAAAAACACAGTGGAGCACTTCCTTGAGCATTTCTTTTCTGTTTGAAAGAAGAACTCAGCCAAAAGACGCGGGGTTTGTGATAATGAATGAAACAAAACGCAGCTCCAGGCATGTTTGTGATGAGGAAACATTATAAGACAAAAGCATATTATGGGGCATTATAGTTGGTTTATATTTGAGTCTGAATTGATAGATTTTAAAGGTGCACTGTGTAACTTTTCTGGTAGAGGGTCCTCCACCTACTTGTCTCCATGGGGAAGTGATTGTTTTGCCTGAAATGTTCCACAGTATGGTATTAAACTTGTTTGCTTTGCATTTGTTCCATGACAGGTGTTTCTTGCTAAATTCAGAGATGCCTGTAGATGTCTGTAGATCTGACCTGTATCTAGGCCTTGTTTCATGCTTCACTGACAAACATTCCAGCTAGATCTATAACATCTCCATGGAGACAAGCAGTTGGCCCACCTTCCACAAGAAAAGTTACACAGTGCACCTTTAAGTTGAGGTACAAGTCTAAGGAAGCTACGTATTCATTAGTCAGACAACAAATTAGACACTATCAGTAAACGTACATCATTTTCTGTCATCTTTAATCACTTCATACATTTATTTCTCGGTTTAATAAATGTTCTGTGTCATGTGTTGTTCCATACCAAAGTGATTTCTTATTTATGCTCCTGATTCCTTCATCACATGCTTGCAGTTTCCTGGTGTTTCCACGGTCACTATTTCAGCCTGCCTCTCCAAAGCCCCATCTCCACTGAATCCTTTCATCTTCCCCCTCTGTGCCTCTATGTGCAGACCATTAAAAGCACTTAGTCGACCGATTCTCTGCACAATCCCCACTAACCTTATATTTTCAGGGCCAAATGTGATTATCGCGTTTTAAATATGGCTCTTATACATAGCTCGAAGGTCAGCCAGTTCCTGGTGAAGATGGAGGAGGGACTTTGACAAAGCACATAATCCGTATAGACTTGCTTTTTTGGAATTCAATTATTAAGGGAAGTAGCACGTCTCCCTTTTCCATTAAATGCTTGCCATAAATTGCTAGCATGAACAGTATACTTTAATTCAATTCAATTCAATAATATTTATTTCATTCATTAAAACAAAACAAGTCAATGCAACATATCTGCATACAGTATTACAGATTTGGTACAATTTTGGTACATGAATGAAAGGCACAGAAAAAAACAAAAGCTTATAATGTCTGCCCCTTACCAACAGTATACTTTATAGTGTATTCTCCACACATACTGGCAACGTACGTAATATGAAAAACTATTATTTTGGTGAAATCATATCATGATTCTGTAACACACATTACAGCAGTAGTGGTTGTAGTGGTAGTAGTAGTTTTAGCCCTTGTTTAATCACCATGATTTGGTAATTGCTTCCTTGTTTAATCCATCTTTAGAATTATCTTAGTGTTCTTGGTTGAGTCAGTGCTATATTAGTTAATTAGTCCTAGTTAGTTAGGCCTGGTTTAGTCCCTGGTTTGGTTCTTGGTGTAGTCCTGGTTTAATCTTGTTTTAGGCTTATTTTAGTCCTGGTTTGCGCCCCAGGTTAGCATTAGTTTAATCCTGGTTTAGTCCAGTATAATCCTGGTTTAGTTCTATGATCAAACACAAGGACAATTTCTGCAGGATAAGCCTCTTGAGATGCCCCACCATTATGTTTTCGATGGGGTCCTTAATTTGACTGTGGAACTTTACAGGAAAAGTAATGACATTTTTATGAAAACGAGTACATTGAACATCACTTGAAAAGTTTTATAATGCACCATTGTCCGTCTACCTGGTATGACAATCTCTAAATATATCTCTAATATACAAGAAAACAAAAACTTATTCCTCCCAAAATATACAATATTCTAACTCAAAACTCAGTCCTAAACAACAGACACGGTCCAGACGAAGCAGCTTTGCACAGACGGGTCTGCGAGCGGCCATGTTGAATGAGACAGACTGTTTGTGTCTCCCAGTGACAGAGGAAAGGTGTCACAGCCTCAGACAAGATTCAGTCTGTCAGTACGATCTGTGCTCACAACCCACAGTCACAAAGCACAACACAGCTCACAGCTCACTGTTTCTGTGGTACATGGAAGTCTAACCTGCTGAGACAACACGCTCCAGGGCTGAGAATGAAGAGGCGATGCTGTACAGTTAAATAGCTCTTTTTGCACAGATCAGAGGAATGTACAAAACACTAGTAGCAACTGAAAACACCAAGGCCAGGAATGAAAAATGCATATTAAAGGTGAATTGTAACTTTCCTGATGAACTGTCTTCTTGTTTCCATGGTACAGTATTTTAAGAAAAACTTGGTAATCACAATGGAGACAGGTTACAGGTCTGACCTATGGAAAAGCAAGTCTGCACATGGTAAGAATTCATGTTTTAAGGTATTTTTGAGCTATTAAAGACCTCTTATTGAACAAATGAAAGGGAGATATGCTTAATACCCTACTGTGTAACATTCCAGGAAAGGAAATAACATCTCCATGGAGACAAGCAAGCAAGTAGCAAACTCTCCACTGTAGAAGTACACTTTTAAAAGAGTTATACTGCATACTGAACTGCAAACTGAACATCTGCCTACTATCTAAGTATCCACATTACTTACTGCATTGTTTTCTATAGCTGCATGTCACTACTATTACTGATATTTTTTCACTGCAACTGTGTACTTTGACTCACAAAAATTGTAGTTGTTGTTTTGTTTCTTTTTTTTTTTTTCCCCAGTTCCAAGTCTGGCAAACTACACCCTTATTTCCATTATTTTACTTGCAAACATTCACTTCTTTGGTCAAGTGGCGTAATAACTGTGTAACTGGACTTAATTACTGGGAGGGATCCCTCTGAACAGTGAGCTCAGAGCAGTGAGATCAGAGGGTGGGACTCAGGCTGGAGCACAAACAGAAAACATATATAACCAAACATACCAGTTTCCTCACAAGTTACACACTAGAACATGTAATTAAGACTTGACATTATAAACTAGAAGTCAACACAAGCAGAGAATTGCCCTAGACTGGTTTATCAGTGAGCCATGTGTTACAGAGAGATACCAGCCTCTCCAGTGTTGTTTTAGCCCCTCCTCCTTTAACTTCCCCAACGGAAAGAATTCTTAAAAACAGAACAATTAAAATATGTAACCCTGTGTTATTGAAGAGGGAATTCCTACTCACCCTAATCTCTACACTCTGTCCTGAGCAGCTGACGAAGATAGTGTCAAAGT
>KN489406.1:34820-44822 GCA_000787155.1 Scartelaos histophorus
TGTCAAAATATAAAAAACAGGCTGCCAGGTGGGTCATGTGACCAGGGGTATCCAGTGACTGATCATGTTTATGTCACTTTCTGGCCTTGTTAGTCGCCCTGACCTGAGATTTCAATAGTCCACTCAAAACGCAGTATTTAGGAGTAGTTTTTAATTTGAAGTTGTGAGAAATGCTGAAAATCTGACCCTGACCTGTAGGTTCATGATGCAACTATGAGGACAACAATGCGTATTGTAAATGTAAAAGATAAAGATAGTGCAAATCTTATCACAATGGAAGGACATCCTATCCATTTCTTGTTTCAATTGTTAAGTAAGATATCTGGATTAGTTATCTATCGGAGAGGAAGAAAATTATAAACATGTTTGGCTTTGAGTCACCATGAGTAGTTATTTATGTATTAGAAAATGACTGAATGGATTTGCACAAAGTAAGAAAGTTTAAAATAGGACGGGTTACATAACACATCACAACTCCATGAAAGATCTGATCTATGTTTAGAGCAGTATTTACGTTGAGCTGTCAAACCACAAACCCGCACTTAATCAGCAGTGATCTAAACTCACCAACCCTAGTGTTTACTTGGGGTACCAGCTGTCACCTGGTTTGTACTGTAAATCGTACTTGTTACAGTGAATCATTTGAGCTTCACCTGATCCACTCTACTACATGAAAATATGTAGTCACCTATGGGCATTATAAGTGTTAAAATGTTGATTAAATGAATGAACCTCACTTAACTCATACCAGAGACTTTAACTGTTGCATTTCTTATGTTTTTCCATCTTGAAAGATTCTTCTCATTCAGGGAAAAAGGCCATATTTATTCACAAATACAGTGTTCTTATAACTATTTTTTAACTGGAGAATTTTGATTGCATTTGCTCTGAAACAACAACAGTGCCAGGAAATCAGACATCTTACCTTAATTGTTCCCGAGACTTTTGCAAATCTCCAAAGTTGTTCAAAATTCCCAAATCTCACAAGAGAGTCTGTTCCTCTAACTTGAGTCTTGGTCAAAGAGCAGTGCAGCTATCCCGGGGCGAGTGGATTCCTCCGCCCCCTGCACCGGCCCCTCCCATTTAAAGTGTCCCACAGTGAGATACGCAGTTGTGTGTATTTTTGGACGCACAGCTGGTGGAGGCCCGGGATGCCAGTGCAAATGTTGGAGTGACGCAGCACATTGTGGACGTTGTGACAGGTCTTTTAATGCGCTGGGGACAGGGTGATCTCAGGACTGCACCAGCCTGGGGAGGGGGGTCACAAGGGCACATATTCTCACATCACTGCCGATTTGTGACAATTTTCCTGAGGACTGTGGCAGGGGAGAGACAGACTGAGAGCTTCATCTAATATAACAATTCAGAAAGGAACTAATGTCCTTATGGATTTGTTTATAGTGCCAGTTTAGTTCTGATCTGGTCTGGTTTAGTCCAGGTTTAGTCCAGGTTTGAGCTTGCTTATAGATGCATATTGCTTTTGGCAGCTATACACAGATTAAATTGCAATATTGAGCTAAAACAACCTAATAAAAGAAACAAGTCTGCTAACTTCCTGTGGAAAATGGAGGCACTGATTTCCTCTTGCCCCTTTAGTGTGTCATGTAAAGTCATCACAACAAAGTGCCACACTGTAGGATCATCCTTATGACCTTTTTATTGTGTCAAAATGGCTGCTGAATCATATCACCACATAAGAAACAAAGGAAGCTCAGAGGAGTGTGTGATTGGAGCTGTGAGTAAATGGCTCATTTTCAGAGCAATGGCATTTTGAAAGCAGAATAAAGATTCAGACATTAATGAATGAATCTATATATTAAGAGAAATACAATAGAAATTGAAATATGAATAAGTAAAAAGAAGGCAAAATTATAATATGGTTAAAACCTCAAAAACAATTTGGCATAACACATTTCCTTTAATACTGCATATTTATAGATAAAATGACGATAATTTATGGAGCTCAATAAACAAATCAGAATTCAAATCTTCAATATATTATGCAGATGTGTGTGCCGAGAGCACAGATTAAGTAATTTATGTTTTATTTTCATTTTTATTTATGAATATTATGGTGTGTATACAGTTATTGTATGTACAGTACTCTGTATATAGTACTTTCTAATACTGTCATTGACAGTGATTAGTTTGTTGACAAATGAGTGTGTAGACATGATGTTTGTGGTTGAACAGCAGGAGATGTGAGCAGTGCAGCTTCTGCCACTGCAGCATCTTTGAAATCTAAAGCCATGATCAGCATTTTTCATTAATGACTTTTGGATCATTTATAAAAATGAAGAATCTGCTTCTAGTTAGATTGCTAACTGAGAAACATTCAGAAAAGTATCAATTTTGCCTGAGAAAATACATTTCAACTTCAGATCTTGTACGTGATTACAGATTTCACTTAGCCATACTTTTTGGATTGTAATGACTGAAAGGACCAGATCACAGATACAAGAGGTCAAAAGGAGTTTCCTCCGCAGGGTGGCTGGGCGCTCCCTTAGAGATAGAGTGAGGAGCTCAGTCATACGGGAAGAGCTCGGAGTAGAGCCGCTGCTCCTCCACAGCTCCTCCACAGCTCCTCTAAGCAGGGACTTACAGACTTCCTTACAGACTTACAGAGCTGGAGGAAGTGGCCAGGGTGAAGGAAGTCTGGAAGATGGATGGATGGCATACTTTTTGTTGATAAGACAATGCCATTTAAAAAGCAATTTAGCATTACTACCAGCATAAAAACATATTATTTTAATAAAAAACAATTCAAACAAAATACAAACAATTTCTCAGAGTCTCCATTCTGTCTGGAAGTAGCTGGACCATATTCATATAGGCCTAGGCTACATAAGGCTACACTGATTATAGCCTAGTACACAACAGTCTACTTACCTGAATAAAGCATTTTCTTAGAATGGCAGTTCAAGTTTCAGTCAAAGGTTGTAACAATGGGCCTATATCATTTTATGGAAATCTAACATACAAAAGCCTTACAAAGTTTAGAGAAAAGGATCAAACCAGTTCAGCTCATGAAAGTCTAAACTACAGGTGTCACACTAATACTCTCACATCTTCTGTTTTGAGACCAGCTTCTGTCTCTGAGTTCTTTCAAACGCTACAACGTGACTGCTAACCCTAAGGGGACCTGCTACGCTAGCTCATTTTCACAGCGACCTCAGCCCACGCATGCTACACAAGTACAATCGCACTGCCAGGGGTTCCTAAACATGAGACGCTACATGCTAACGTCGCCGCGAGTTAATGACACGACACACTGAGGTTGGCAGTGAAGCTAGTTTCATAGATACTTTTCTTCACGTGCTAACAGACTATTATCTCTGCACGTGACAGGCTATTGACAGGCTACAAGACATGGGGAAAATCTGACCTGCATGTTTGAACTTGGACAGATGGACACATCAAGATGACCTCACAGAAAAACAGAGCGTTAATGATGATGTTTAAAGCATAGAAATCATCTGAAAGGCGCTTTGAATTACCATGAGGCTCGTGTCGCTCTGGGAATTCCCGAGAATAGAAAGAAACAGAAAGTCAGGCCTTTGCCACGTGACTCAAAAAGAGACTTCAGACGTTAGGACAGATTTTTGTGAAAGAAATGTATAATTGGATTTAGAAGCAAGAAACGAGGCTGCTAAAAAGAAGGAGGCAATGACGGTCAAGCATTTGTAGGTACATCATGAATCATGACTTTTATTCTCTGGCTTTTAACACCGCATGAGTTGTGTGGTCCTCAGTGTCTTTTATTTATTTTATTTATTTATTTTTTTATGTATTTTATGTTTTTTTTAATTGATTTATTACTATCTTATGGCTTTGCTCTTATTTGATTTTACTGGTTTATTGTTTTAGGACTAATATGTTTTTTTTTGTGTTTAATGAGTATTTATTTTATTATTATATTATTATTGTTGCTTTTAGTCTGTCTTTGTGCAGCACTTTGGAAACTGTTTGTTTATGAAATGTGCTAAATAAAGTGGATTGGATGAGTCCAGAAGTTTTGGCAGTTGTAGGCCTGTAATAATAAGTGAAGAACGTCTTAAATGATGAAAAGTAATAGGGACACAAAGGTTTTGGATGAATCTTCTGTAACAGGAACACAGGACTCAAAACTGGGACAGTCCTTGGTAAATAGGAAGGTCTGGTCCCCCTGGTCACAGCCTACAATTTCTACTACTCATTTAGACCAAATGAACACTTGGGCAAGACACTTGATCAACATTTTTTTTAGTTTTCATTTACCCTTAACTTAATTCTGGAGCTAAAATCAACTAGAATCTGCAACTAAAATAATTTCTATCTACCAACTTGGGACAGCATTTCCAAATGATTGCCGTAACTTGCAATATTTTATAGAGTTTTGACCCAACTGTTTAAGATCGTTATACATATTTGGCAACCACACACACAGTAGGCCAAGGGGCATTTGGGTTGTGAGTAATTCCTTGCTGTTTAATGAGCCTTATAATAGAGGTGAGGCCATCCAGTATAATCACTTCATATAAGTGTGTAAACTGTACAGTACAGCCGTCCCTCCTCCCTGTGCTGAATACAAACTGTACTGTAAACAGCTTATGTACAGAGGCTGAATGGAGATGACAGCGTAGTAAAGGCCTGTGTCATCTCCTTTTCTCTTGGGGGCTTCAAAATGCTCCCTTACCAATGTCACTTCTCTTTAACAACACTCCACGTTCAGGTCTGGAGAGAAAGCGACAGGGTAATCGCTCTGAGGCTGAGGGGAAGAGGTTCTACGGTGAGCGCTGGGTTGATGCGTCATTTAAATTTGTTTTGTGTTATTTTTTATTTCCATAAAATAATCCAGACCCATTTCGATGCCATGCGGTAATACGAGAAGTGCTCCACTGCGTTTTTAAATGCCAGAAACCTTCAACAGAATCATCTGGAATCGCCAATCTCCACTAAACAAAACCCAAAAAGTAGCTGTTAACTACTAACACTACTGCACTGTGACATCACGAGGTGGAACAGAGCATTTTGAGGTTAGGAGAGTCATGATAAAGGATTTTCCAAACATGCATGAATGAAACAAGCATAACTCCAAGTATGTTTTTGATGAGGTAAAATTATAACATGGCCTAAAGCTCAAGTTTGCGTAATATGAATATTAGATTTATTTATTTATTTTAATCTATTGTAACAGTAACAATGAATGGAAAATCTACTTCCAGATGCTGCACTGTTGAGCTTCATATAATGACAAAATCAGAGCTTGAACTGTTACAGAAAGGACACATTTTGTAATATTTTTGTTCCAAGCTGTGTATATCCTCTCCCCATCCATCCTCCCTTCTCCCTCTGCTGTGGTCTGGCTTTGAAGCTGTCATGTTGCAGCACAGATTGTGGAGTCTTGTGTGCGCTCCTTCAAAGGCCCCGTGTCAGTGTGACTTATCTCATTATTGTCTCAGATCTGGTTCAAACACACAGCGTTGGCCTGCAGATGGCCGCTGTGTGCCGTGTGGCTCCACTCGCCCGATATGTGTGAATGGCAGAACGTGCAGTCTATCAGCGGGGTTTGCTTCTCAGAGTGCGACTGCGGGAAGATGGGCACTCAGACACACAATACTGCTGCTCACTGGAACATGTGGACCTTTCTATCATTTTGTTAAGCTATTCTCTTAAAAATGGTGTGCAACTTAAAGCAGACCTATTATGCAAAATCAACTTTTCAGAGCTTTTAACCATGTTGTAGTTATTCCCTCATTTACTGACATGAAGTTGTATTTGGACTGGACTGTTTCTCTAATCACTTATTTTTAAGATGCCATATTACTGATCCCTGTTTTCACCACCCCCGGAATACTCCCACTGCTATACTTACTTCGCCCTCTCATTTTATTATCTTTATCAGTGTTACTTGAAGGATTTAGCAGTATTATGTAGTCATCTGGTAGATCAATATTGTGATTTAAAATGTCCAAATGATGACATAATGATCTATGGGTGTTGTAGACCATAACTATATGGCAGACTCAAGCACAGTGTGTGTTCCTCAAAGGTGTGCTGTGGCATTTTTCTGGTGTTGTGTTGCCCCCTGCTTGCCACATGGGAGATGTTAGTTTTTTTTGACATTTTAGTTGTCTCTTTTGCATTTATTCAATTACACATATTTTCATTGTTTTAAAAAGCATTCTTACTGTGCCAGGGGTCACTCCTCTTCTGACAAGTTAGATACAAACCATACTGTGGAATATTCCAGGCAAAGCAATAACATCTCCTGAACAGTTAGATGGTGCACCTTAATTTCCACAGATTTTTTTTTACCAATGTAATTAAATTATGTTTTTTTTTTTGTTTTGTTTTTTTGTTATCTACGTGCCAATAATTTGACTTCTTCAATTAAATACTCTTTAATGTAAGCTTGAGTATGTGTCCTATTTCTGGCTGGGCTTGTATACCTGCTTTTACCACATGAAGATCTGGCTCCCACCTGTCTCAGAAACAGCAGAGTATTTGTGGCTCACATCAGAGAGGAGGTAGGCTCCAGTGCAGTAGCTCAGAGCAGAGCAGTGTGCTGTGGAGCTGATAAGGAGATCATTCACACAGCAGAGGCAGGGGCAGCCTTCTCCAACTCCCACTCTCACTCACAAGTGGGCACCGTGTGCCTGCTGAAGATTCTCATTTGAAGTACGGTAGAAATAGAAAAAGAAGTTCAAGGTGCACCGTGTAACTTTCAGGTGGAGGGTTCACCAGATGTTTGCCTTCATAGAATTTGCATAGTTTTGCTTTGAAATGTTCCACCTAGCATTTCTTCAGTTGCAGGTGATTTTATTTCTCTAAATTACATTGAAAACTTGAAAAACCTCCTCAGATTTGACCGTTGTGTTCTCTTTGGAGATAAATAAGCTTAATGCCATAATGTGGAACATTCCAGGCAAATAATAACATTGCACTGCTCCACCATTACTGCCCCAGCAAAAGTTACACAATGCTCTTTTAATGCTTACGTTTCTGTTTCCTATGAAACTGTACTGATTTAATTTTTTTTCGCTACTTTGAGCTTTGGAGATGTAGTAGATAATAAAAGGTTACTCAAGCATGTGTGAATGAAACAAAACACAACTCCAGGTATGTTTTTGCATATACAAAACTACAACCAAAGATATTAATTTTACCAATTCGAAATGTCAGTTCATGGGGCTGTAGTTGGCCCTGCCCTTCACAGTGATGTCACCCCCAGAGAGCGGACACAGAGGCACTAGTCATAGCTCCACTGTCACGCATAATGCTTCAAATGGCATGAAAAAGGATTAGCGCTAATTCAAGGTCAATATGTGATGCTAATAGAGTTCTAAATGCGTGGATAATGAGAGAGGGGTTACTATGTTAGACTGTATGCTATATATTATACCATTACTCTCTATTTAAAGCATCTGTATAACGCTATAAGGGCTGTATACTGGAACAATAACTCTTGACTTCTCTGTTGCAAAGTAGCCTACAGTTTTATTATTCTGTTTCTATCGTGACTTTATTTGAGGTGGTAGTCTTGGAGCAACAGACTCTAGTGTTCATTTGGCATCTGTTGAGCACAAGTAACAAAGTGCTGAGATTACTCCAGCCTTTGTGTTTGGTCCATCCAGTCTTTCACATCTTCATTTTCATAACGTGTTGATTGTTCTGACTCCACAGATTATTTCTCTCATAAAATATCTTCTGTTTGGTCAAAAATGAAAATGTGACTTTCCAAGCATGTTACCATAAGCAATACTGAAGTACATGTTTTACTTTTCACTTGTCCAGTGGTGTAGAATAATATTAAATGACTCTATGTTGCTTTTATGGTGGAGGGTATGTGTCACCTAACCTGATGTCTCCATGGAGATTTTATTGCTTTGCCAAGAATGTTTCACAATATGGGATTAAATGTGTATATATCTTGCAGTTATTCAATTCTAGAAAACAAGCATTTGATCAGATGTGGAACTTGGCTTGGCAGTGTCCTTGTGAAGAAATGTAATGCCATACTGAATATTTCAGACAAACCAGAAAAGTTACATACATGAATGTACAAAGCATCCTACATTAACATCAGGATGCTTTACATCAGAACCACAACTGCCATATTCACAGTGCGTCTGTATTAGAACTAGACCAGCGGATGTGGTAAGAGAGTTACCACAGCTCAAAAGAGAGAGTAATATATTATACATACAGTGGATTGAAAAAACTAATGAAACTGTATGTCTGTGATACATTGGCTGAGAGTGAGCCAGCACTCCCAGTAAGCTCCTCTTTTGGCAGCAAACAGTAAAAACTTAATAACACTGTTGGTTAATGATGAAAAGTTACACTCAATAATAGAGATTTGCACTGGAAGTTCAACCCAGAAAACTATAGATTTGCAATAGAATGATCAGAGTGCACATCCAGGAGCATTAAAGTTGAGAGAAATCTGAAAGTCCCATCGAAGGAGCTGGAGGAAGTGTCTGAGGTGCGGGAGTCAGCTGCCCGCCCCAACCCCTGATAACGGGGAGAAAATGGATGGATAAACATTATCATCATTGAGAAATGTGCACATGAGTCAAATACACTTGTTTTCAGTGAGTGAATGAGGAAGCTTATCTTGTACACTTCATATGTTTGGGAACACTTAAACATGAGGCCTGACCTCATGCTCTGTGATAAATGTGATAAGTGAATTCTGATGCAGGTTTGGAACCTGTCACATTTCTCCACACTCCCCCTAGCTGTGCTCATTATGCTATTGCTCCAGCCTGGATTCACCATTTACATAGCATTACTGGAGCATCTCCCCTGTACCTTTACGTTCCTCCACTGTGCAGGGTCCCATCTGCTGTGTTCACAATAACACGCATCATTTCTCGTTGCGCCTCAGGGCTTTAGCGTTAGCCGGCACTAGCGCTGGATCCTGTTTAATGGAAGGGGGGTGCTAACAGCAGCTCTCCAAATCTAACCACATGAGATGGAATTTATTTCCCAATCAGTGTGGAGGAGGAGCGTACCTGCTGTGGGCCGTTCCCCCACCTCTGTGTTTATACGACTCTGAGCGTGCAGCTTTAACATTTCAACATTTTATGCATGTGTTTATGGAACAGGCAAAGACAAATTAAAGCCAGGTTTGATAGGAGGTTTGGTTAGTATCAAAATAAAACCATTATTTCTGTGCCCTTGTATGGGGTGTAAATGAATGAAGGATGTTTCTTATGTAACACATAGGAAAACATGGATCAAAGCTCATGTTTTTAAATGGAAGTGGATATTGTAGTTGTTGTATTTAAACAAATTATCTGAAATATTCAACTATACTACAGTGGAATAACAACAGGATTATCCTCCAGTGTCATAGAATAATGTTAAAGATGAACAAGGTTAGCCCGGTACATGTGTCATCCTCCTGTAGTAATGTCACATAATATGAATCATCTCCAGTATAATACACTGAAGTCACTTTACCTGCTGTTATATTGCATTGTTCATAAAAGCCACTTATTTTGCACAATGCTCTCCTTGCACAGTGTTGTGTTTAAATTTGTTTTCTAATATTTATTTATTTTGATTTTTGAGCTCTTTTTTCTCTTGCTGTTCTTATACGTTGCAACATAGGAATTTTCCTATTGTGTGACAAATAAAGGTTATCTTATATTATCTTAAAAAGATTACTGATTTTGGATTAGATTATTTGCACATTACAGACTTTTGAGAATACAATTCTTAGAAATGTGTATTTGTTTACTCTATTATAGTGCGTCATTATACAGTGCATCTTGTTTTAAGTGCACAGTGAATAAGTTGTCTATTGTCTTAGAGTGAAAGTGTCCAGTAGGCAACGCCCGGAGCAGACAAAGGAGCCAGTGCAGGAATGTATGTCTTTGTTGTGGAGGTTGATTAATGAAGGGCCCTGTAGACCACAGCTGGAGCCCCCGGCGTGATCACACTGCCCTGTACCTCCTATATGAGTGTGTGTGTGTGTGTGTGTGTGTGTGTGTGTGTGTGTGTGTGTGTGTG